>JAPVLO010001729.1:0-58712 GCA_027257055.1 Cephalopachus bancanus | reverse complement strand
GACAGCTGTGGCAGGAAGGCGGGGAGCAGAATTCCCAAGTTTCCATTTTCTGGGGAAAAAAAGGAGGCACAGAGACATTTCTAAATGGACATTTGTCTTGGATTCCAGAGCAGTTGATCTTGTGGCCAGCTCAGCAAACATCCGGGACCAGAAATTCATCTGTGATTTCATGAGACGCTAAAAGGCTTATTCACACACGTGATGCCAAGAGTCAGAAGGCAGAGGGGGAAGAAAACACATGAAATTCTATCCCAGAGGAGAACCTTCCTAGGCTGCTGTTTCCCACAGTAGTGAGGAGGATGGGAGGAGACCTGGGCCCTGTCTGTGTGTCTGCCTCTCTTCTCAGCATGCACCGCACCTCAGCACATGACATTCCTCCAGAGACCGGGCCCTGGGTAGGATGGACAGTGAGGCAGGGTGAGGCTGTGAGTGAGAGCCAGAAGTCAGAGGTCAGGACTGGGGATGTCGGGTTGGGCTTGATGGAGGAGGCAGAGGGAAGCTGGCTCTAGGACTTGGAGAGGGAGCCTGGGGCGAGGTGGGGGAGGGCGAGGTGTGGGGGAGGGAGTGGTAGGCAGGAGGAACAGCAGGTGGTGGTAGGGGTTAGATGTCTCACTCTCCCCAGGTATGCCCCTTCTGCTGCCCTTTCTCTGGCTTTCCAGTCCGGTGAGCCCTCCGAACCCTCCCCACCCATACAGGTGAGGCTGACTCACCCCCATCCACCGGGATTGAGAGGGGAGAGACCTGTGTCCGAATCACCTTCCGCCCGACGTTGCAAGACCAGTCTGCCTTCTCCAGCTCAGGCATCATGGCCGACTTCGTGGTCCAGTACGATGTGGTCATGGAGGACATCATTGGAGACGTACAGGTGAGGGGGCCAAAAAATGGAAAGAGCATGGGCTCCGGAGCCGGGCAGGCCTGAGCAATGCGTGGGCCTCTCCGGGTCGTTCATTTGAGTCTCCCTAGGCCCAAAAGAGAGCTAGTGAGCAAGGACAGGCTGCTGTGTAATGACATGGCTTCAACTAGGGTAGGGACATGTGCTCCCACAGAGGGTTGGAGACCTGGAAGTGTACAAATCGAATCACGCCCCAAATGGACCCATCCACGATGAAATCGAGCCGTAGCCCGCTGTGAATCAGTCATTTTTTAAAAAACTCATTTTGAAGTTGTGGGGTACATTTCAGGATTAGGTGTGCAAATGGTTATGGTACGGGTAATGCTTGGGCCTGGCTTTGGTCCCCACTTGGCCTGTTTTGAGGTCAGGTATTCTCATTGAGGAAGTGTGCCCCCCCCCTCACGTGGCAGTGTCCTGCTACTGCCAAACCCTTTCTGATAGTACTATGATCATTGTTCGGGGTCCGCTTATGAGTGAGAACGTGTGGTACTCGGTTCTTTGTTTCTATGATGGATCACTGAGTATGATAGGCTCTAGATCCACCCACGGTGCTGAAAAGTTCGTAATTTTGTCCTTCTTTATGGCTGCGTAACATCCCATCGTGTATATGTACCACATTTTTTTTTTAACCCAGTCTACTTTTGATGGGCGATACAGTTGGTTCCATGTTTTTGCTCTTGTGAATAGTGCTGCAATAAGCATGCGTGCGCTGGTATCGTTTTTGAAGAATGATTTGAGTTCCTCCAGGTATATTCCCAGCGGGGGGATCGCTGGGTCTTATGGAAGGCCAATTTTAGATCTTTTAGGAATCGCCACACTGTCTTCCACAGAGGTTGTACTAATTTACACTCCCACCACCAGTGTAGAAGTGTTCCCTTTCCCCTGCATCCTCTTCAGCATCTGTTGTGTTTTGAGTTATTGATGATGGCCATCCTGACTGGAGTTAGGTGATATCTCAGTGTGGCTTTGATTTGCATTTCTTTGATGGTTAGTGAGGCTGAGCATGTTTTCATATCTGTATCTGCTGGCTGCTCGGATGCCTCCTTTTGAGAAGTGTCTGTTTATCTCTTTTGCCCACTTTTGAATAGGGCTGTTTGCTTTTTTCATTTGGGCACATTTGAGTTCCTTGTAGATTCTAGATGTCAGACCTTTGTCAGAGACACAGTTGGCAAATATTTCTTCCCAGTCTGGGGGATGTCTCCCAGCTCTCTTGATGGTTCCTTTTGCTTTGCAGAAGCTTTCGAGTTTGATGAGGCCCCACTTGTCTACCTTAACTCTGATGGCGTGGGCATTAGGGGTTTTGATCAGGAATTGGCTTCTGGTTACAATCTCCATAAGGGCGTCTCCCACATTTTCTAAGGTTCTTGAATCAGCCCTTTAAGCACGAGCCCTTGGCCAGGCCTCCGGCCCACACTCATGGGCTCTCAGGCCTTCTGCAGCTCCGATACTCTCATGTTCTCCTGGGCTTTCACGCCGCCTCTGGGTTTTTAAAATTTCATTTTGCCTCCGGGTTTTTGACGTTCTGTTTTGCTTCAGTCGAGCCATCCGCCAAAACAGGGAGCCCTTCTGTCCTGAGCTGCCACACTCATGAGGGTCGTGCAGAGGTCCCACGCCGTCTCAGAGTGGGTGGAGCGCTGCTTCCGGACCCTGGGCTTGAGAATGAGGATGGCAGGGCAGCCTAGAACGTCAGGACCCAGCCCGCCCTCTCTGCCAGGCATCTCACTGCCCCCGGCCCACAAACCACCCTTCTGCTGCCTCACACCAACCACCCACCTTTCTCCAAAAACACCCGAGCCCGCCCCCATCTGTGTGTGAGCATTTGCTCACACTGGCTGCTGCCCTGAGAGTGTCTTCTCCCTCCTTTCTCCACTGGTCAGCATCCTCCTCTTCCTGAAACGCTGCTCAGACACCTCCTCCTTGATGGCCCCAGGCCGCCAACAATTTCTCTCTTCACCCTGGATGCCGGAGTGCTTTGGTCAAGCCTTTCCTTGTGCACTTTTCATTCACTCATACGCTGGCACATCTCCACCGAGCAGAACTACTCTAGCCCAGTCCTGTCCTGTCCTGTCATTGACTCTGACAACTCAGAAATGAGCCGGACACAGTCCTTAATCTCCCTCTGCCATCTCCCAGTCCTGAAGGGGCCAGATGCACAGAGCTGTGACACTCATCAGGTGTTCTAGGTGCTGTGCATAAATTTTCAACGGGGACCGTGGGGCTGCCAGCAGAGGAAGGTCTTAGGACCATCTTCCTTAAGGAGTTGGTATTCAAGGTATGATGGGGAAAATGAGTGGTATTTCCCTGCAAGTCGGTGGATAGGGTGAAGGTTCAGAAAGGCACGCAGACTGAGGGAACGGCCTGCACAGGAGACCAGAGGTGTGGCGCCGCCTTCGCGCAAGGGAATGAAGACAAGTTGCTCCCCTCTCAGGGTAGGAGCCGAGGGTACCCCGCCAGCAGATGGCAGCTGGGGCCTTAACCCGATGTTCTGTCACGTGGGTGTGTTTAGTCCTTCCAGGCATTCCTCTGCTGGTTCGCTCTTCACCTTTGCCACAGTTGTCTGAGGTCGAAATGCAGAGGAAATACGTGGGATTAGGCATTGAACAGTAAAACCAGAACTCCCGTCCACTGTGCCGCTGACTCCGGCCAACACCCTACCGGGAGCCCTCCGTTTCTCTCCCATTTCCTGCCTGAGTCTGCCTGTCGTCCAAAGCTCAGCACATTCACCTGCTCATTCCCTCTGTTGGGACTCGCTGGGCTCATGATCCGTGTCATGCCCGGCGCTGGCAGTGGTTGGGAACCCTGAAGGCCGTCACACACACAGCTTGCCTGTGGTCTCCGGGTGGGACAGATAGAGACAATACTGACACAAGGGTAGAAGTGGCCTTTCCAGGACACACAGGTATGGTGGAAGCCATATGAGGGAAAAGGTAGCCCGGGAAGGCTCCCTGGAGGAGGTCAAGGCTGACCTGGGTCTCAAGGGGTGAAAAGAAGGGGGCCGTGGGAGAAGGCCTGTGGGAGGGGAAGGCGTTCTAGCCAAGTGGAGGCTTCGGGAGAAGAGGGACAGCGGCTGAAACTCTCCAGGCGTGTGTGGGGAATTACAAATGGCTTGGAGCTCCTGGAGCACAGATCTGAGGTGAAAAACGGTAAGCGTGAGACGAGTCCTGCAGGGCAACACAAGGGGCGTGGAATTTGTCCTAAGATGACCAGGGAGCCATGAGAGGAAATGACATAGTTAGGTCATGTTTATTGGGTCCCAGCAGCTGCTGCCAAGCAGCCTGGAGAGGAGGAGCCACAGTAGGAGAGAACCTGGCCGAAAGAAGACCTGAGGCTGGGCTTGGTCGGTTTGGGGTGCAGAGGAGAGGTGGCCCAGAGAAGCATTCAGGAGACACGAAGCAGCAGGAATTGGTGGCTGATGGGATGGGGGCGGTGCAGGCCACAGGAGGATGGAAGGGGACACTCGGGTCTTTCTCAGGAGTGGCCATGTGGCCAGTGCTGCCCCTGCTTGGGAAGGATAGGAGGGCAGGTTGGGGGCAAGACAGTGGATGCATTGCTTGGGCAGGATGCATCTGAGGCTCCTTGCGGCACCCAGGGGGAAGAGGTCCCGGTGCCCTTAATTTTCTTCCCCAGTCAGGCAGATGGTGTGGAATGACTGCTGGGGGAGCCGGGAGAGGCTGGGGAGCAGGGTCACACTCCGGGGGTGTGAGGTAGGAAGGGGGAGTCCCAGTGAGCGTGGGATCAATGAAAGGTAGCTATGGTTTTCCCAGGAGCTCTCACTAGCCGGGCTGTGGGAAGCGCCCAGAGGCCAGCTGGGCTCTGTTCTCGGCTTGGGCAGTTGCAGAGTGGGTGACACAGGCCTTTGGGCACTGTACCAGAGGGCCAGGATTGTTGGAGGCAGAGGCTACACGGCACTTGTGAATTAATTCAAAGTCTGGGGCGAAGGGGAAGAGCAGGATGTCGTCCTCTCCTCTTGGCCCCTGAGAGGGAGGGGGCGGTGTCCAGCCTGGTGGTCAGAGAGTGCTTGAAGGGCAGAGAGGAGCACAAGCCTGTGACCCTGGGCAGATCCTGATTCAGGCTTCAGGGGAGCACGGACCCTCAGCGGGCCCAGACGCCCCAGGGTTGAGCTGAGCCTGGTCCTGAAGGGCCCTCACACACGCCTCCCTCCCCTCAGCTGTCCCAGCCTCCAGGCTGTGCAGAGAGAGGATGGAGTGTGGGCAGGGGTGGGGGTCAGCAGCCAATCACATCCAGGACGGCCCAAGGCCTCTGTACCTGGTGTAACCAATCCCCTCTGCACAAACAGCTCACTCAGCTTCTGCTCCCTCCCCCACGCCCTGCTCTGCCCAGCAACAGCAGAGAGGAGGCTTTAAGAGGAGAGGGAGGCCCTGCAAACTCCCAGCCCCTGGCAGCAATGAGCTGGGCCCCAGGCTCACTCTATATAGGGAGGTTAAAACAATACTTCGAGTTCCTGGAGCCCAGGCAGAATGTCCCAAGGGACCCTCAAGACTGTGCAAGCCCAGCTCTCTCACAGACAGGAACTCACATATTACAGAGATCTTGATCCCTGAAGTCCTGGGCCACAAGCCAGTCTCATTCACTGCTGAGCTCTGGGCAGGCCCTGGGATGAAGGTCTGCATAGCAGAGACACAGTTCTGGTGAAGGAGACGGATACTGAGGAAACACTCACACACATGCTTCTTTCACTAGAAATGACGAGAAGCCCTGGGAAGGGAGGAACAGGCCATTACGCAGGAGAATAAGAGGGAACCTAAGATTGGCCTTCACAGTCCTTCTTGGCTTCACTTCCTTGTGTCCAGATTTACGACGGCTATTTTGTCCATTACTTCGCCCCCAGAGGCCTCCCGCCTGTGGAGAAGAACGTGGTGTTTGTCATTGACGTGAGCGGCTCCATGTTTGGTACCAAGATGAAGCAGGTAACGAGGACCCTGGGGACCGTCCTCATCCCCGCACCAGAAGGCTCAGAAAGCAGAGAGTGAGGGAGCAATGGGACCCGGGAGCAGAGACCCTACCATCCCGGTACCCATGAATCTTATAGGCCTGGGTCTACTTTAGGGTTCTGGGACCTTACCTAAGTGAAACCATGTAGAACTGGAGCCATAGAGTCCCAGGAGCATTGACACTGGTCTTTTTTTTTTTTTAATTGACACTGGTCTTATGGGAACTGCAGCCATTGAGATGCCGAACCACAAAATTCTAGGGCTCGTGAGGTCCGAGGGTCACAGAACCCTCAAGCTAGAGCAGCCTGGGATCACAGAATCCAGAATTCAAGGCCCAGAGTAACAGCGACTCTGGTCTCTTCTGAGTCTGCAGGGCTTGGGGCTTCTGTTGGTTTTTTCTTTTTTTCTTCCAAGGCCTGATATTACTAGGCTACTCGGATTAGACAGTGAGAAACTGTAGAGACCTGGAGCCATATAGATGTTTATCTCATCGCACTTCTACCACTGCGCCGGTGCATCAGAGTACTTTGGCCATATCCCAAAGAGACCTTGACTTTGGAGTCGGAATCCATAAAGTTTTGGAAGCAGCACTTCAAAACACAAAACTCTGGGCCTTCAGGTTGAGGTGTCCTGGTCCAGCATAGCCGTTGTGCCTTAACGCTTTCAACCACAGAGCCCTTGGGACCCAAGGCTAACTGTGTGTTTTTACCAGAGTCCAGCACCTGGGAAGGGAAGGGAAGAACCCCAAACCAGCTCCCAAGCCTTCAGTGCAGGGGAAAGGATATACCTGACTTCAGCCTTTTTTAGCTTTCCAATCTCGCCCAAGGGGGAAAAAAGCTCCGGAGCACTTGTGGAGTTTGTATCCCAGGGACACCAGCTCACTAAAAGTCTGAAACCTGCTTACAGGATTATAGAGTGCTTCCTCTCCCTCCACACGTTACCACCACATCGACAGTAACAGGAAGTTCCAGCTGATAGGTCTGCAAGCCCCAACCCCTATTACAGAAAGAGTCCCTAGGGAGATCTAGAAACAACAGTGGAGACAAAAACAAGGACACTAGAAGAAATTTTATCCTCTGAGACCTACAACTGCTGCAATCAGGAAACGTTACCTAACTTCTAGTCAGATACACTTAGGGCCACACACTAAAAGCCTATTTACTTTAGTACACTCTACCTGATACTTCACCTCTGGCTTTCAACCTGAAATCACAAGGCGTGCTGTAGGGGAAAAAAAACACAGTTTGAAGAGACAAAGCAAATATCAGAACCAGACTCAGAGGTGTCAAAGATGTTGGAACCATCAGTCCAGGAACGTAATATAACTATGACGAATATGCTGAGGACTCTAGTCGAAAGAGCAGACAACATGCAAGAGTTGTTCTGTAATGTAAGCACAGATATGTGAATTCTGAGAATGTGAAAAAAGAAATGCTAGAAATGAAAAACAGGAACGAGGAATGTCTTTGATTGGTTCATCAGTAAGCTGGACATGGCCAGGGAAAGGATGAGTAAGCTTGAAGCTATGTTAATATCTTCTGAACTGAGAAACCTCTCAGCTGAGAAACAAAGATAAAACGGAATAGAAAAATAAACCTCAGAAGATCCAAGAACCGCGGGACAATTGCAAACGTGTAACATGCGCGTGATGGGAATAAAAGAAGGAGAAGGAAGAGAGAAAAAATAGAAGGGATATTTGAAGTAATAATGAATACAAATTTTCCAAAATATATTGACAGATACCGATCCACAAGTCCAGGCAGTTCAGAGAAAAACCAAGCAGGATAAACACCCCCAAATCAACACCTAGGCGTGTCATAGTCAAATGGCAGAAAGCAACCGTAAAGAGAAAAATCTCTTAAAAAGCCAGAGGAGAAAAGCACCTTATGGATAGAGGAATAGAATATCAACTGCATCAGACTTCTCTTCTGAAACCATGGAACAAAGAAGAGAGTGGAGTGAAATATTTCAAGTGCTGAAGGAAAAAATAAAAAAACCCACGGCATGGCATTTTGTATGCATCAACATTTTCCTTCCAATGTGAAAGAAAAATAAACATTTTGTCAGACAAACAAATATTGAGGAAATTGTCGCCAGTGGAGCTGCTTTGCAAGAAATGATAAAAGACATTTCTTCAGAGAAGAGAAAAATGGTATATCTCAGATACTTGGATCTACATTAAGAAAGACGAGTATTAGAGAATGAATACATGAAAGCAAAATAAAATATTTTCGTTTTCTCATTAACTGATCTAATAGAAAAAATATTTTAAATGGTAAGAAGAATGATATATTCAGTGAATATATCTTCTTGATGAGTCAAATTAACGACAGTAATATTTTAAGGATGGGACTGTACAATTAGGAATACTCTGTTAAAGGTGCTTACACCATGCATAAAGCTGTATGCTGTTATTTGAAAGTTAATTTCGATTTGCTGTTAATGTATATTGCAAACTCTAGGGCAACCACTACAACTTTTATTATTATCAGTTTTTACTTTACTTTTTGAGTTGGAGTCTCCCTCCGTCGCCCAGGCTGGAGTGCAGTGGCATGCTCACGGCCACCCCAGCGTTGACCTGCTGGGCTGGGATGAGCCTTCCGCCTCACCCTTCCGAGTATTTGGAACCACAGGCACACGCCATCGCACCCGGCTAATTTTTGATTTATCGTAGAGACAGAGTCTGGCCAAGTTGCCCAGGCTGCTCTTCAACCCGCGGACTCAGGAAATTTCCCACTCGCCTTGGCCTCCCAAAGTGCTGGGATTACAGACTGAGCCACCGAGCCCGGCCTACCACTACAACTTTTAAAGTATAATGGATATCCTGAGAGATAAGGTAAAATAAGATCATGTCAAATGCTCCACTAAATCAAGAGAAGGCAGAACATGAGTGGAAGAAGAGAAAGGAGGATTTAAAAATAAGAAAATGAACATGGAAAACACAAATATGGCACATATTAATCCAACTATATCAGTAACCACTGTAAACTTCAGTGGTTTGACGACACCAATGAAAAGAAAGAGATGCTCAGCATGGATAATCAAACAAGACCCAACTGTATATTGTTTACACAAAACCCACTTTAAATAGGAAGACACAGATAGATCAAAAATATAGGAATAGACCAAGATATACCATGCTGCTACAAATCTAAAGGAAGCTGGCATAGCTGTATTAATGTGATACAAAATAAACTGCAGAGCAAGGAAATTATCAGCGATATACAGGTGTATTTTATAATGGTAAAAGGGTCAATTGACCAAGAAGATATACGAATCCTTAATGTGTATGCACCTAGCAACAGCATACGAAACTACATGAGGTAAAAACTGACAGAACTGGGAGGTGAAATAGAAGAATCCGCTATTATAGGTAGAGTCTTCACCGTCCCTCTATCGGTGATTGACAGAACCAGCGGGCTGCACATCAGCAAGGACATGGTTGAACTGAACAGCACCATCAATCAATCGGATCCAACTGGCATTTCCATAATATTTTATTTAGCAACTGCAGAATACACATTCTTCCCAAGCACACATGGGACATTTACCGAGATAGGCTGTATTCTGGGCCGTAAAACGCACCTTAAGACTTTAAAAGAACATAAATCGTAGAAAGTATGCTCTCAGACCAAGTGGAATTAAACAAGAAGTCAATAACAGAAAGATAGCCGGGTAGTCTCAATATAAGTGGGGATTAAGCAACACACTTCTAAAAACACAATCTGTCCTGGGTCGACAAGGAGACTTCTAGGCCTCCCTAGGCTCTCACTTTTCTCCTGCTGTTCTTAGGAATGGCCATCCTCTTAAGGCTCAGCCCTCTCAGTGGAAACAAAAGTGTGGTGCTCAGCTCCCTGTCTCAGGATGTGACCTATCCCCTGAGCTTTCCCTATGGCATGAAAGTCTGATCCACTTAGAAGCATTCAAGACAGTTTCCATCAGTCTAAGGTGTAGATAAAGGTGGGAATCAAGTATCCTTCCTGTGGTCTCTGAACTGCATACCCACCTAAAGCACGGGTTGAAGGTATAATATTGAGCTTTGTATCACTGGAATTAACACCTCCCAAGAGTGGGTTTCGGTCCCTGATCCATCAATGACTATCTGTGTGACCTCGAGCAAGTCATTCTGCTTCTCTGAAATATCAGTACATTTTTCATCGTTTTGCTGTGAGGATCAAATGAGCTGATGCATCTTTAACACAATGCCTGGAACACAGCAAGTGTCCTATACATGGTACCAATTACAAGCTCCTACGTCCCCTATTCCCTGAACCTCCCATGTGACATGTGACTAGCGCACGGTAAGTATCGTCATGAAGAAGTGAGACTAGAAGAAGCAGCAGTCTAAGCCCTTTTCTCAGAGGGCTCCATATCCAGATGGATAGTGCAAATATTCCACATAAGGCAGTGAACAGTCTGAGACAGGGAATATCTGGGTGAACCATGGGTCAAGATAGGCATCTCAAGGAAGTGCTCTCCACAGAAAGAGCAACTGAAAGAACAGCGGAGATAGGAATAAACAAAGGGGAAGTGGGAGGGTATGCAATCTAAAGAGCACATCAAGAGCAAAGTTATGGAGGTGAGCTGGAATCTGCGTTATCTAGGGGCTGGTAGGAAGACTAGCCTGGAAGAAACACAGGGTGAGGTGGAAGAGTAGATTAGAGCAGAACTAAGGCACTCACAGTCATTGGAAGGCAGCTATGAAGACCTGGAATCATAAAGCTAATAAACTTTAGAGTCCTGGAATCATCGAATCCTAGGCCATTGCCTCCAGGAACCCCAGAACACATGGGTTCTAGAGCTCTGAAAACATAGAGCTTGAATTTTCAGGATGACTGCCGTCAAATAGAACTTTCTCGATGGGTGGAAATATTCCAAAATGCTGTGCTGTCTAATACAATAACCACTGGCCACATGTGTTTATTGAACACTTGAAATGTGGCTATTGCACGTGTAAAAGCGATTTTAAAGTTTGCTATTTAATTGTAACTAATTTACATTTAAATATAACTAGCTACAATGGCTAGAAGCTACCATCTTGGGCATTGCACTTCTAAGTCTTGGACCAGAGAGCCCACAGTGCATTTTCTTTTCTTTTTTGAGTTGGAGTCTCACTCTGTCGCCCAGACTGGAGCGTAGTGGCCGCTCCCGGCCACCGCAGCCTCGACCTGCTGGGCTCCGGCGATCCTTCCGCCTCAGCCTTCCGGGTAGCCGGAATTACAGGCGCGCGCTACCACACCCGGCTAATTTTTTTTTTTTTTTTTTTGATTTATTGTAGAGATGAGGCTCGCCTGCCCAGGCGGGTCTCGAACCCGCGGGCTCAGGCAATCCACTCACCTCAGCCTCCCAAAGTCGCGGAATTACAGGCTGAGCCACCGAGCCCGGCCACAGTGCATTTTCACCTGATAATTCTAGATTCACAGAGTGCTGGAGTCAGAGGATCTTAAAACCATACAACACTTAGACCTTAGTGCTTTGTAAAGAAAGAGCCCTTCAAGCTTCTAGACCCCAAGTCTTGTCCCATCCCCTCCATTTCATCCATATCCCGCAGACTAAAAAGGCCATGAATGTGATCCTCAGTGACCTGCGAGCCAGCGACTACTTCAACATCATCTCCTTTTCTGATACTGTTAGTGTCTGGAAAGCTGGAGGCTCAATCCAGGCCACCGTCCAGAATGTCCACAGTGCCAAGGACTACCTGGGGCGCATGGAAGCTGATGGCTGTAAGTGTTGGACCTACCCACCCAAATAGGCAGGCTTGGTGATGTGGGAAATTCTTGAAATCGTCTCTTCATTTCCCCATCCTCTTCATCTCTCACAGTATCTGAACTATCACGACTGCATTTTACACAAATCTGTCCCTTTATCTTCTGTGCTCTCCTCCCATCTCCCTTTCCTCGTGGGAGGAGCACAGCTGATTGTCCACGTAACTCAAGGCACATTTTTCTTTGACCTCAGCATCCTCCCCTTTACTAAAACTTTCTTTAAGTCAGTACTCTAGATATTTACTTCCAGGCATTTGAATAAGCTGTTGCCTTGATTCTAGCTTTTGACCAATCATCTCTCAGGCAATGACTGAAGTCCCCCCACCCACACACCACCACCTGTCAACTCAGCCCTTTCTTCTCCTGTAGCAAGAAGGTGGGGCTGCTGTCCTTGGGGATGAGACATCCCCCCAGGAAACAGGCGAAGAACAGTATAAGACGGGGAGTGATAAAAGCCAAGGATACGTGGACCCGTCTGTCAGAACTCGGGGAGCCGGGGCGGAGGCAGGGGAGTTGGAAAGGAGAAGCAGCAGACACAGCCTGAGCAAAGATGAAGGGATGTGACTGAGCTTGGGAGGTTGCTGAGGTGCCCAGTGTGTCCTGCGACGGGAGTAGAGGTTACCAGAAAAGAGGGTCTCACAGTCTGCTCTCCAATTAGGGACCAACATCAATGCAGCTCTGCTGGCAGCCGCTTCGGTGCTGAACCATAGCAACCAGGAGCCTGGGAGGAGCCCCAGTGTGGGGAGGATCCCTCTTATCATCTTCCTGACAGATGGGGAGCCCACAGCCGGCGTGACGACCCCCAGTGTGATCCTCTCCAATGTCCGTCAGGCACTAGGCCACAGGGTGTCCCTTTTCAGCTTGGCCTTTGGGGATGATGCTGACTTCCCACTGCTGCGTCGCCTGTCTCTGGAGAACCGGGGAGATGCCCGGCGTATATACGAGCACACCGACGCGGCCCTCCAGCTGGAGGGCCTCTATGAGGACATCTCCATGCCTCTGCTGGCAGATGTGCATCTGGACTACTTGGGAGGCTTGGTTGGAGCCTCCCCTCAGACCCTTTTTCCTAACTACTTTGGTGGCTCAGAGCTGGTGGTGGCAGGCCAGGTGCAGCCAGGTGAACAGGAGCTGGGCATCCATTTGGCAGCCCGTGGCCCCAAAGGTCAGCTTCTCATGGCCCACCACAGTGAAAAGGCTACCAACAGCAGCCAGAAGGCCTTTGGTTGTCCGGGGGAGCCAGTTCCCGTTGTGGCCCGCTTCATCCGCCGCCTCTGGGCCTATGTCACCATCGGGCAGCTGCTGGATGCACGCTTCCAAGCCCGCGACACCACCACTCGGCGCCTGCTGGCTGCCAACGTCCTCAACCTGTCCCTTGAGTACAATTTTGTCACACCTCTGACTTCACTAGTCATGGTGCAGCCCAAGGAGGCCAATGAGGAGGCCAGGAGGCAGACCCCCACCACAGCCGAGCTAGATGCCATCATGCCTTCACCCAGCAGCAGTCATGGACTAGGGGCGGCACAGCCCAGCCTGTCTTGGTGCCCAAGGTCTCCCCCAAATCAATGCCTGTGAAACCAAAGCTCTACTTATTCTCAACTGCTGCTGTCTCTACCAAGATGCCCAGTTCCAAGGAGTTGGAGTCATTGGGACAGAGCCCTAGTACCCCATCAAGCCCAGAACACCCGAAGCCCCAAACTCCAGCCCAGCAGGATTCTGATACCTTGACCCAACCAACGCTCAGGACGAAGCCTGCTGTCTTTGTGCCCTCAAACTCTGGTGCTCTGTTGCCTCTGAAGTCCAGCGCTTCGGCACACCAGAAGCCTGATATCATACTGCCCACAGATTCCAAGACACAAGTCCCACCTCTGAATCTTGGCATCCCAGCCCCCTCCAAATCTAGCATGGTAAAACATGTTACTCCACTGCATTCTAAACCTGGTGCTTCACCACACCCCCAACCTGAGGTATTCACACCACAGTCACCCAAAGGCCTGCCACAGCCCAGACCTGGAGTCTCCACACTTCAGATTCCCCAAAACCCACCACGCACCGGACCTAGGGCTCCTGCTCCCAAGACCCCAAACAACCAGGCACACCCCACACCTGGGATCCTTTTACCCAAGATCCCTAAAATCTTATCACCCCTTAAATCTAGTGCCCCACTACAGCAAACTTCCACAAGTCTATCACTTTCTAAGACGGGGATCTCAATGCCCCATTCCCACGAAATTCCGCAGTCTCCTAGACCTGCCAGACCCAGGCCCCCACCTCCTCAGAGCCTAAGTATATCCCCGTACCCAAGTTCCACAGGTTCTAGCAGTGCCACGACCACCTCTGTCCTTGGAGAACCTCTCCCCACCACTCCTTTTACCCCAACCCTGCCTCCTGGAAGGCTCTGGAACCAACATGACCAGCTGCTGGGGCCTCAGGGCACCAGGCAAATTCTGGGGTCATCTGGGCCAGAAGTCCCAACAATGAGTTTACCCAACAGCTCCAGGCCTACGCCAGAAGGCAGCCCTCCAAACCTGCCAGTCTTGCTGCCTTCCAGCAACCTCCCTGAGGCCATCAGTCTGCTCCTTCTCCCTGGGGAGCTAAAACTGCTGTCTGAGTCAAAGGTGGAGTCCGAGTTTGTGGAGTCCTTGAACTCACCAGCTTTCTATACCTTCCTCACTCCAGACAAAGATGGTGAGTGCCATGGGCAAGAGGTCAGGTCATTAGAGGGTGGTATGAATGAACAGCACCAGAACTGGGAGTCTACAAGACTTGCACAGACTCTGGTGATAGGACAGCCGCAGGCTTGCTTGCTTTGGAACTTTGGACCAGTTAATTAACTTCTCTGGGCCTTGATACATAGGCACGGAATTAAAAGGTTTGTGAGAGGCGGGATGTTAATGCTGGGAAGGCTGAACAGAAACAAAGTGACCAAGCTATAGATTTGACATTTGTTTTGTTGGACAAGAGAATTGCTGATGCTTCCCAAGCAGGGGAGGGGTGCAGTCGTATAAATTGGAGCATCAGTGGATAAGGTAGGTCTGACGGCTTTTCTGTGCTGTCAGAATGAACATTTAAAGAGTAATTATATGTTTTCCAAAATAAAATGGCTTTATTTGTAGAGATATAGGTTGATTAAAAGCAAAGGAATTTAGAAAGATATCACATGCTAACACAAATCTAAAGAAAGTTCAGGTAACTATTTTAGTTACAGTCAAAGTAAACTTCTCGGCAAGGAAGTTATTTATTATTAGTTTATTTATTGAAAAGGAAAGGTATGTGCAAAATATCAAGACCAGCTAACGAAAGAAATATTATATTTAAGAGTGTAATAATATCTCCTATAGCTGAACTTTGAAAAGAAGCTATGAAAACTTGAAGTAGTAGATTGACATTTTTAGGGAATTAATAAAAACAAGCCAAGTTAGCATTTAGCAAAAATATTCTTCAGAAATAAATGTAACATAACAGCATTTTTAGAGAAGCAAATACTGACAGGATTTTTTGCCAGCAATGTCAAACTGTAAGAAATATTAATGGATCTTCTTTATGCTAAAGTAAATGAATCCAGATGTATGAACTGAACTGGAGGAAGGAGTGTAAGTTTCTTGGAAAAGATACTTTTTGGATAAATATAAAAGAATACTAACTGAAGTAGCAATTAAATTTTTTGCTATGGAATTTATCACACATAGAAGTAAAATATATTTTAACAATAGTGTAAAAGGCAATAAAAAGGTAAATACATTTCAAGTGTTTTATGGTTTTATCATTGTTTGGAAAGTGGTGAAACTACTATTAAAATAGACTTGGAGAGGATCCAAGATGATCACCACAGAGTAGCAGACTGGTGCCTCTCTTGTGAGCAATGCAGAGAGTAAGGACCCAGCTGCTGAATGAAAGAGGCACCCTGAACAGTTTTGGATTGGTGAAGCACCCTGCACCTAGCAAAGGTCTCTATGAACACATAGAGACCAGAAAGCAATGGCAGATGCTGGAACCTGGGCATCCCATCCCCAGTCATGCATCAGGTTCTCACAAGAAATGAAGCCTTTCCCAATGAATGAGAGGAGGTGAGTGGTCCTAAGATGTTTTAGGTTGGTGTTCTCCCTCTCAACCACATACTCCACACAGCAGGAGTCCTGGTCAGGGCACAGCAGGGTGGTTGATCAGAGCTCAAGACAAAGGGGAACAAAACCCACGCTTGGACAGTCATGAAAATCCACCCTTTGCCAGCAGTTCCTGGTGGCCCACTCCAAGGCTGGAAAATTTCACCTACAGTTTGAACCTGACTGGTGTTTGTGGTGACTGGTGCAGCTAGCCACTCACTAGATCAGAAGGAATCACTTTCCAACCATGTGGGCCCACAGAGTGGATCCTTACTTCCATGGCAAAGAACTCCCTCTTTTTTCAAGAGCTCAGTGTCACTTGAATAGGGAGGGAGCAGCATGAAGGACACCCAATGGCTTTCTCATTGGGAAGTCTTCTGGGTCACAAACCGCAGATGGCAGACAGTGACCCATCCCTTCACCTGCTCTCTGCAGAGTGCTTGCATGAGGGGCAAAAAACCAACTCTACCAACTTAACAATGGGAGAGAAAATCTCTGACAGAGAGGCCTATCACAGGATGGGGCAAGGAGAAGTAAATACCTCTTTCTTTTTCACTGAATGACCTACGTTGAATGACAGAAAGGGCCTTAGAACAGAGGGTCATTGATAAGCATCAGAGCAACAAAACCAAGGAGGAATTACAGAGAGGGAAGAAAGGAATGTCACAAATGAGGAAAAATAAATGAAAAAATATAAGCAATTCTCAGAGTCTTAAAGAAACAGCACCCAAAAAAGCAGCCATAAGTGCACAAACAATAGAAACTCCCCAGAATGACCTGCCCAAGAGGACAGCCACAGAAATCAGAGATTGGATGTCTAAGATGAAGAGTGAACCAAGAGAAACTAGAAGCAAAACTCATCAAAATCAAACAGGATGTAAAAGCAGAGTTGGCGAATTTCAGAAAGGTTCATTCTGAAATAATGGAAATGAAAACTTCATACAGAAAATTAAAAATTCAGTAACAAGCATATGGAGCAGGATCAACCAAGCAGAGGAAAGCATCTCAGAGTTTGAAGATCAAAATATGGAACTAACCTGTCTGTCAAAAACAAAGAAAAAAGGCTCAAAAAGAAGAGCAAAGCCTCTGAGAAATGTGGAACTATATCAAGAAGCCAAACCAATGCCTGATTGGCATCCCTGGATCAAAGTAGTAACTGAGAACACCAAGGAATAAGCATTCCATGAGGTCATCCAAGAAAACTTCCTACATCTTGCTAGAAAGGTGACCATTCAAGCACAAGAGGTTCAGAGAGACCCCACATGGTATCACATGAGAAGACCACCCCCAAATCCTATAGTAATCTGCCTCTACAAAGTAAGCATGAAAGAACAAATCCTAAAGGCAGCAAGAGAGAAAGGTCAGACCACCTACTGGGGAATACCCATTAGAATCACTCCAGAATTATCTGCAGAAACACAACAAGCCAGAAGGGACTGGAATCCAATTTTTAATGTTCTTAAAGATAAGCAATACTGGCCAAGAATTTTCTGCCCCACTACTCTACACTTCATCAGTAATGGAGAATTAGTATCCTTCTCAGACATCCAATCCCTAAGAGAATATGCTACCTCTAGACCAATCCTTCAGGAGACGTTTAAGAAGGTATTAAACACAAATAAAAGAGAAGGGTCATATGCATCACAAAAGTACAGGCAAGCACAGAGTTAACAGCATACAGAACATTCACAAAAGTGAAAATACACACACATGTAAGTACAAAAGTAAAAAAAGGAAGCAAAGCAACCCTCTAAGAGCCCTATGACAAATAGAAAATACCATTTAAATAACTAATTTGAATGCAAATGGGCTGAATGCATCACTGAAGAGACATAGGGTGGCAAAGTGGATAAAGAAGCGTGGTCCAGCAGACCGTGCCTCAAGAAACTAATCTCACTGTAAAGGGCTGTCACAAGCTTGAAGTTAAAGACTGGAAAATGATCTTTCAGGCAAATGGAAAACAGATGAGAACAGGTGTAGCTGTTCTGATATCAGACAAAGAAGATGTCAAACCATCAAAAGTTAAAAAGGACACAGAAGTACACTACATAATGGTAAAAGGATCAATTCAAGAGGAATAAATATCCATCTTAAACATATATGCACACAACACAGTAGTATCAAGTTTTATATAACAACCACTAAGTAAACTAAAAGAAGACATTGACTCTCACACAATTATAGTTGGAGACCCAAATACTCCACAAACAGCCTTAGACAGCCAAGGCAAAAAACAAACAAACAAACAAAAAACTAAAAAAACCCCAAAAACCAACAAATAAAAAAACCAAAAAAAACAAAACAAAAACAAAAAATCCAACAAAGAGATCTGGAACCTTAACTCAACTCTAATCAAATGGATTTAATAGACATCTACAGAATACTCCACCCAGCATCTACAGAGTATACATTCTACTCATCAACACACGAAATATACTCCATGATCAATCACATTCTTGGACATAAATCAAACATAAACAAATTTTAAAAAGAACAAAACAATACCATGCATTGTCTCAGACCACAGTGGAATATAAATAGATAATGCCACAAAAAAGATACCCCCAAACCACACAAAGACATGGATGGTAAACAATCTGCTGCCAAGTGACTTCTGAGTCAGCATGGAACTCAAGACAGAAATGAAAAGATTCCTGGAAAAAATGAAACAAAGACATATCTTTTATTTATTTATTTATTTTGAGTTGGAGTCTCATTCTTGTTGCCCATGCTCATGGCCATCGCAGCCTCCACCTGCTGGGCTTAGGCAATTCTTCCACCTCAGCTTTCCAAGTAGCTGGAACTACAGACATATGCCACCATGTTTGGCTAGTTTTTGTGATTTATTGTAGAGACGAGGTCTCACCAAGTTGCCCAGGCTGGTCTTGAATCTGCAAGCTCAGGCAATCCTCTTGCCTTGGCCTCCCAAAGTGCTGGGATTACAGGGTGAGTCACCGCTCCCAGCTGGCAAAAGAAACATCTTATTGAAATCTCTGGTATACCATGAAAGGAATGTTAATATGAAAATTCATAGCATTGCACACACACATCAAGAAAATAGAAAGATAACAAGTAAATAGCTTAATGTCACACCTAAGGTAGCTGGAAAGGCAAAATTATCTAAATTCTAATCTCAGTAGAAAAACCTAGATCACTAAGATAAAATCACAATTGCAGAATATAGAATACAAAAATATCATAGAAAAGATGAACAAGACAAAAAGCTGGTTCTTTGAAAGGATAAGTAAGATTGATGGTTCCCTGGCAAGATTGACTAAAAAAAAGGGAAGGGGGGAGAAAGTCCAAATAAACACAATTAGAAATGAAAAAGGAAAAGTCTAAACTGATGAAGAAATTCTAAAGATTATCAGAGATTACTATGAATACCTGTCTGCAGTAAACTAGAAAATCTAAAGGAAATAGAGCACTCTCTGACATCACATAACCTCCCAAACTTGAAACAAGAAGAAATTGAAACTCTAAATAGATTAATATCAATCCAGGATATTGGCTAAATCATATGAAACCTCTCCGCCAAAAAGAGCCATAAATCAAATGGTTTCCCAGATGAAATCTACAAGAAATACAAGAAAGAGCTGATACTAATTTTATTGAAAGTATTCTGGGCAATCAAGAAAGATGAAATGCTCCTTAACTCATTTTATGAAGCTAACATCATACTGATACCCAAACCTGGCAAAGATCCAACAAGGAACAAGAATTAAAGACAAATCTCCTTGATGTACATAGACACAAAAATTCCCAGCAAGATACTAGCAAATCAAATCCATCAACACATTTCATGGATCATCCACCATGACTAGGTGGGCTTCATTCCTGGGATGCAGAGCTAGTTCAATATTCTCAAGACCATAAACATAATTCAGTACATCAACAGATGTGAAACTAGGAACCACGTGATAATATCATTAGATGCAGAGAAAACATTTGACAAAATCAAGCATTCCTTCTTGATAAAAACCCTTAAGAACCTAGGCATAAAAGCAACATTCCTCAAAACAGTAAGAGCCATCTATGATAAAGACACGTCCAACATTTTGCTCAATGGGAAGAAACCTAAGAACGGGAACAAGATAAGGTTGCCTACTCTCACACTTCCTGTTCAACATAATGCTGGACGTCTTAGCCAGAGAAATCAGGCAAGAGAAGGAAATCAGGGTTATCAAAATAGAAAAAGAAGAAGTTAAGCTATCCTTTGCAGATGACCTGATTCTATATCTTGAAAACCCTAGGGAGTCTGTCAAATCCTCCTCACACTGATAAACGTTTTTAGTAAAGTTGGGATACAAAATCATTGCAAGTTTTGGGATGCAAAAGGCAGTTGCATTCCTATACACCAGCAACAAGCAGGTGGAGAAACAAATAGAAAGTACAACCCCATTCACAATAACCACAGAAAAATGAAATACTTTGGCATTCACCTAACCAGAGAAGTGAAAGACCTTTACAAGAGAACTACAAAACGCTGCTCAAGAAAATCAAGGATGACATAAATAAATGGAAAAAACATCCCATGCTCATGCATTGGAAGAATCAATATCATCAAGATGTCCATCCTACTAAAGGCAATTTACATACTCAATGCAATACACATCAAATTACAAACACCATTTTTCATATACCTGAGAACAACAATACAGAAATTTATATGGAAACAAAAAAGAGCACGGATAGTCAAAACAATCCTCAGCAAAAGGAACAAAGCAGAAGTATCACACTTCCAGACATTAAACTTTATTTACAAGGCTTCAGTAACCAACACGGCCTGGTATTGGTACAGGAATAGGCACATAGACCAATGGAACAGGACAGAACTTCTGGAAGCAAAATCTCAGTCTCTCAACCAAATCATCTTGGACAAAGCCACCAATAACAGTCATTAGACCATATTTAGAAATGGTGCTGGGAAAACTGATTGGCCACATGCAGAAGAATGAAACTGGTTCCCCACCTATCACCACATACGAACATCAACTCAAAATGGATCAAAGACCTAAACATAAAATCTCAAACTATCAGAATCATAGAAATAAAACTAGGAAACTCCCTTATGCACATTGGAATAGGCAACAAATTCCTGACCAAGTATCCATAATTAAATGCCATAAAAGCTAAGATAGATAAGTGGGACCTCATTGAACTGAAAAGCTTTTGCACAGCAATAGAATCCATCAAGAGTGTAAAGAGACAACCCACAGAATAGGAAAAAGTATTTGCAAATTTTGAATCTGACAAAGGCCTAACATCCAGGATTCACAAGGAACTCAAACTAAGTGAAAGGAAAAAAACCAACAACCCCGTTAAAAAGTGAACAAAGGACATGAACAGACAACTTCTTAAAGGATCACATACAAGCAGCCAACAGACACATAAAAAAATGCTCAGCCTCACTATTCATCAGAGAAACGCAAATCAAAACTACATGAGATACCACCTAACTCTGGTGAGGATGATTGTCATCAATAAAAAACAAAACAAAACAAAACAAAACAACAGATGTTGGCACAGGTGCAGAGAAAAGGAAATGCTTCTATACTGTTGGTGGGAGTGCAAGCTAGTTCTATCTCTATGGAAAACAGTAATCCCTCTCCTGGGAATATACCCAGAGGAACATAAATTGCTCTACAAAAAAAAAAACCCAACAAAAACACCTGCATATGCATATTTATTGCCACACTATAGAAAAAACATGGAACCAACCCTGCTGCCCATTAAAAGTGGACTGGATAAAGAAAATGTTGTACATATACATGATGGAGTATTATGCAGTCACGAAAAAGAAAAAATCATGGACTTGGCAACAGATTGGATGGAGTTGGAGACCATCATACTAAGTGAACTATCACAGAAAAAAAGAACTGAATCCTGCATGTTCTCACTCATAAGTGGGTCCTGAACTCTAGTCACATTAGCATGAGGGAGAGATCAGCAGTCATCGGGCACTGCTAGGGGAGGGAGGGAGAGAGGAGTGTGGGGGATACATGACAACACAAAGGGTATCTGGTTCACTACCAGGGGAATGAGGGCCACCTAGAAGCCCAAACTTCACCTGCATGCAGCCTACTTGTGTAGTTAACCCTCATTTGTACCCAATATCTCTATTAAAAAAAGTCAGGAAAACTTCTTTAAAAGGTGACAAGGAGCAAAGACATTTTTCAGAATTAGAGCTGCCCACTCAGTATTGTTTCGCAAGATATCTGTGTTCTGTTTCATCTCCCCCAACACTCACCAAATGCCAGGCTCAGTCGTTGTGTTTAACTTCACAGTTTGCTGAACACACCAAGTTCTTCATTTGCTTGGAATTCATTGGTAGTCTCCTCAGCAGCAGTGCCCCAGGTTAGCATTGTTTATCATGTAGGGTCCAGTATTGATCTTCCTTACTCCATTTCTCTCTCCACTTTGGTCCTGTGGCCTTCCTTGACCCCTTGGTCTATCTGTAGCAGACCAGTGGCCAGGTTGCCTGAGGGAGTTTGTGCTTTCCAAGCTCTGGATCTCTGACTTTGGAGAAGTAGCAGCAAGTGTGAGGGGGGCTGTGTGCAGGGACTGAAACAAAAGAATGTATGATCTTCAACCACAAGCTAAGCCTCCTGCCAGCCCCTGTAGAACTTTCTTTGAGAACTGCTGGAATCTCATTCTTTGGGCAAGGATATCTTTGTTTCATTTCTTTAAAACTAACACTTACTGAGTTTCAGACACCTTGCTAAGCAACACAAATTCACATACATGTGCGCGCACACACACACACACACACACAAATTTTATTTTCAAAACAATCCTATAATACCAGTTTTATCATCCTCCTTTTTTTAAGAGACAAGGTCTCGCTATGTTGCCCAGGCTGGTCTCGGAACTCCTA
This sequence comes from Cephalopachus bancanus, assembly GCA_027257055.1. Classification (NCBI taxonomy): domain Eukaryota; kingdom Metazoa; phylum Chordata; class Mammalia; order Primates; family Tarsiidae; genus Cephalopachus; species Cephalopachus bancanus. The sequence goes on along the minus strand of JAPVLO010001729.1, from coordinate 36,126 downwards.
GCCTCAAGCAATCCTCTCACCTGAATCTCCCAAAGTGGTGGGATAGCAGACGTGAGCCACCGTGCCCAGCCTATCATCCTTTTTTTAAAACAAAGAAATAGAGGCTTAAAGCAACGAAATAATTTACCCAAGGTTGCCTGACCTTGAAGCTTGAATTTGAACTTGTGTCTGACTTCAAAATTTGTACTCAACTGCTTTGTGATGACAACCCTAACCCAAAAGAACAGAGGGCAACAGGAAAAAAAAACTTCAGACCACTCTGGGGTTGCTCCTTTCTAGTTGTACAGATGAACCAAGCTCTTGGCCACTAGACCTCTCTGGACAGGGCTCTGGAGGAGCTGACAGGGCTCTGGGGGAACTGGATTCGAGTTTGCAAGAACCAGGTTTGAGGCCTACATCTGCTGTTAATTTGCTCTGTGTCCTTGGGCAATTTATTTAATTCTCTGGGCCTCTTAACATGATAACAAAGGCATATTAAATATAATACTGAATAAGCTTAATCAGAGGTCAAATAAGACATCAAATACCTATAAAGAGGATGCTCTAACAACATTTAGTTACAATCATTGCTTGAAAAACCCTCTTTCATCCTAGTCTTCCAGCCTGTCAATCACACAGAAACGTGGGCCCCAGGAAATTGAGTTATCCCTCTCTTCAGCTTTCTACCCCTAGTGCCAGCTACTGAATGAATACACATGTTACATGTTTCTGTTCTCATGTATCTTCTTCTTCTTATACATTAATATCATAATTTTAGTAAAACAAATCAGGTAGATACGAAATGCAGTTCATTATCTCTGAAGTCAAAAGATTACAGAGTAAAGTCAGTACAAAGGTGACTACTGCTTCATTTCCATGTTCTTTTGGATTTCAACATTTTATTTTCTAGCAACATTATTTATTTATTTTTATTTTAAAGACGTGAAGTACAATTCAGGATTAGGTACATAAGTGGTTATCGTACAGGTAAAGCTGGGCCTCTTTTTGATCCCTACTTTACCTGGTTTGAGAGGGCACATAATATCTTTATCATAATATCAATAAAGATATTATGTGCCCTCTCCCCTCCTGGCAGTTTCTGGCTACTGCCAATCCCTTTCTTATAGTATTATGATAAATGTTTTGGGTCTGCTTATGAGTGAGAACATGTGGTGCTCAGTTCTTTGTTTCTGTGACAGATCACTGAATATTATAGACTCAAAATCTATCCAAGTTGCTGTTGTCCTTCTTTATGACTGTGTAATATTCCATCGTGTATATGTAATACATTTTAAAAAATCCTGTCCACTTTTGATGTACAGCATGGTTGGCTCCATGGTTTTGCTATTGTGAATAATTTCACCAACATTTAAAAGCTACTCTTTTACATCTGTTGCCATCATTTAATGATAGGCAGAAAGAAGAAATGGCTGTGGCTCAGAGAAGTCAAACAAAGGGACCAGGGCCACTCAGCACATCCTTTTGTTTGACTGACTTTGAACTCCTGGAACTGATGCCTTTTATACATCAATTCAGCACTGGGGACAGAACCCAGGCAACTGCTCCCCTGCAGGCCACGGATTGGTACACGACAAACCTTAAGGAACACCATGCTGTAAATGCTTTTTGTGTTTGCCAGTGGCATTCACACATTCCTTTGTGTCCAGAAAAATCAAGAAGAGATTGCTTCTGAAGGCTGACACCTGGAGACAGCTGCTTCACCTTACCTATCCTTTCCATTCTTCATCTCTGGAGTGAGTTATCTTAATTCTGACATTTTCCCAGCCTTTTAGAGTGTAACGCTTAAAAAATATTTTGGGTATACAGTGATTGCGTTGATGTGAAAAGCCAAGTAGAGATTCCATGGCAAGTGAAGGATGAAGAGCTTTATCCAAACTACTTTTATGGGCTAAACTGTGTCTTTCTAAATTTATGTTTTGAAGTCCTGACCCTGAGTACTTCAGAAGTTGACTGTATTGGGAAACAGGGCATTTAGAGAGATGATTAAGGTAAAAGGAGATGATGTGGCTGAGCCCTGATTCAATATGGCTGGAAGAGATTAAGACACAGACATACAGGAAGGAAAGGTCATGTGAAGACACAGCAAGAAGGTAACCATCTGCAAGCCAAGGAGAGAAGCCTCAAATGAGACCTACCCTGCCAACACCTTGATCTTGAACTTCTATCCTTCATATTGTGAAGAAATCAATTTCTGTTGTTTAAGCTACCCAATCTATGGTATTTTGTTATAGTAGCCCTAGCAAACTAATACAGTCACAAAATGAGTTCATTTAGACTCAGTCCAAGTGTCTGGGAACAAGCAGAAACTCCCATGGAAAGAAGGCAGACTTGCAAGTAAAATTCCTGCTCTGCCATATTTTACTTGACCTTTGTTATCATTCTAATCTTCAGTTTTCTTATCTGTACAACGGGCATGATATATATCTCATTGCTGTTTTGAAAATTAATTGGGATAATGAATAATAAATATTGTGAGACACATAAAAAAGAAAAACTATAATAGTAATAGTATATAGTTATTCTTAGGATAATCATCAAAACAATAATATAACATTATGAAAATTTAAAAATCTAATAAATGAGATAAAAATGGAATGGTGGAATATCAATTGATCCAAATGAGGACAGGGAAGGAGGAATAACAATATATAAATATATGTAAATATATGTAATATGTAAAGAATATATAAGACAAATAGAAAAGAAATAGGAAGATATTAAACTAAACCATGCCAGTTATTTACACTAAACATAAATGGATCTTGCACTTCATTATCTCAATTATCTTTTTTGTAAACAATAGGTAGACCTCAAGTATAAGATCACAAACAGGCTAAAACTAGAAGGATGGTTGGTGTACCTGCATTAATGCCACAACAAATGGACTTTGCACCAGTAATTATTACCAAAGACGAAGAATGTCTTACAATAATAAAGGGATTAATTCAGTTGTAAGACATAATATTTGTAAATTTATACTCACCTCATCAGAGTTTTTAACATAATTCTATCAATAGCTGATATAACAATCAGCTAAGAAATTTGTAAAGATTAGGTGATTTGAACAAGAATATTGAATAGTTTGACAATTACATTGATGGGCTACTGCATCCAATGATAGCAGAATACACATTTTTTTCTTTTTTAAAAAATTTATTTTTTCTTAAAAGAAGACATACAAGCAGTCAGCAGATACATGAAAAAATATTTTTAATTGAAAAACAAAATTTTATATATTTAAAGAGTACAGTAAGATTTGAAATAAGTTTTTATTGTGGAATGACTAAATCGGCCTATTTACTGTATACATAACCTCACTTTTTTATCATGTGTGATGGAATACTTGAAATCTGCTGTCTTAGCAATTTTCAAGTATAAAAAGCATTACAATTAAGTATCATCACTGTGTTGTACAATAGATCTCTTGAACTCATCCTTCTTGTGTAACTAAAATTTTGTATACTTTGAAAAAATCTCCTAATCTCCCACCTCCCTAGACTCAAATGTATAGCAACCACATTCTACTGTCTATGTCTATGAATTCCACTTTTTTGGTTTCACTTTATTTATTTATTTTTCCTCTTTTAATTTTATTTTTAAATTGTAGGGTATAATTCAGGGTTAGGTGTACAAATATTCATTGTGCAGGTACCCTTGTCAATGAGGTGTGCCCCTACTTCCCCAGGCAGATATCGACTACTGTCAATCCCACCTCTCCGCCTCCCCCCACCACAGTTTTCTGCTACTGCCAATCCTTTTCTTATAGTGTTGCGGTAGTTGTTCAAGGTCCACTTATGAGTGAGAACATGTGATACTCAGCTCTTTGTTTATGTGAGAGATCACTCAGAATTATAAACTCTAATTCCATCCAGGTTGCTGTGAAGTTCATGTTTTGTTCTTTTTTATGGCTGCATAATATTCCATTGTACATATGTGCCACATTTTTTTAATCCAGTCCTCTTTTGATGGACAGCATGGTTGTTTCCTTGTTCTTGCTGTTGTGAACAATACTGCGATAAACATACATGTGCAGGTATCTTTTTTATAGAGTGATTTGAGTTCTTTTGGGTATATTCCCAGTAGGGGAACTGTGGGGTCATATGGAAGGTCGATTTTTAGAACTTTTAGGAATCGCCATGCTGAATTCCACAGAGGCTGTACTAGTTTACACTCCCAGCAACAGTGTAGAAGTGTTCCCTTTTCGCCACATTCTCTCCAGCATCTGTTATTTTTTGTTATTGATGATGGCCATTCTGACCGGAGTTAGGTGGTATCTCAGTGTAGTTTTAATTTGCATTTCCTTGATGACTAGTGAGGCTGAACATTTTTTTCATGTATCTGTTGGCTGCTTGTATGTCTTCTTTTGAGAAGTGTCTATTCATATCTATAGCCCACTTTGTAATGGGACTGTTTGTTAGGCCTTTGTCAGACATAAAGTTGACAAATATTTGTTCCCAGTCCGTGGGCTGTCTTCCTGCTCTCTTGATGGTTTCTTTGGCTTTGCAGAAGCTTGTCAGTTTAATAAGATCCCACTTGTCTAGCTTATGTCTTATGGCATGGGAACTTCGGGTTTTGATCAGGAATTGTTTGCCAGTTCCAACTTCCATAAGAGTGTCTCCTGCATTTTCTAAGGTTCTTGCAGTTTAAAGTTTTACATTTGGGGTCTGTGATTTATCTAGAGATAATTTTTGTGTATGGGGATAGGTATGGGTCCTGTTTCAATCTTCTGCATATGGTCAGTCAGTTTTCCCAGTACCATTTTCTGAATAGGCTCTCCTCTCCCCAGTAGTGTGTGGTGGAGACTTTGTTGAAGATGAATTGGTTGGGAAATTGAGGTTTTGCTTCTCGAATCTCAATTCTTGAGTTCCACTTTTTAAAGAAGCCACATATAATTGAGATCATGAGATATTTTTCTTTTTGTGGCTGGCTTATTTCACTTAACAGAATGTCTTCCAGATTGATGCAAATGATATAATTTTATCCTTTTAAAAGATCAAGTAGTATTTCATTGTGCATGTGTGCTATTTTTCTTATCCACTCATCTGTTGATGGACACATATGTTGAGTCCACATCTTGGCTATTGTAAATAATACTAAGGTAAACATGGGAATATACACATCTCTTTGACGTAGTGATTTCATTTATTTTGCATATATGCCCAGTAGTGGGATTGCTGGATCATATAGTAGTTCTATTTTCAATTTTTTGAGTAATCTCCATACTGTTTCCATAATGGCTTACCAATTTACACTCCCACTAACAGTGCCAAGGTTCCTATTTCTCCACATCATTGACAACACTTATTATCTTTTTGGTAAAAGCCATTCTGATAGATATGAAATAGTATCTCATTGTGATTTTAACATACATTTCTATGAAAATTAGTGATGTTGTCATAAATTAGATGATTTTGTCATATTCCTGTTGGTCATTTCCAGGTATTCTTTTGAAAAATATCTATTTAGGTACATTGATAATTTCAAAATTGGGTTATTTGTCCTATTAAACCTAGTGCTGGAAGTCCTAGCCAAAGCAGTCAGGCCAGATAAAAAACTAAAAGGTATTCAAATTGGAAAAAGAGATCAAACTATCCCTGTATGCTTATAATGTGATATTATACCTAGAAAATCCTAAATACTCCTCCAAAAGTCTTCTGAACTTGATAAATGAATTAAGTAAAGGCTCAGATAAAAAATCAACACACACAAGTCAGTAGCACTGCTATACACCAATAGTGACTGAGCTGATAATAAAATCAAGAACTCAATTTAATTTACAATAGCTGCCAAAAAACCCCCAAAATACCTAAGAATATATTTAACCAAGGAGGTAAAAGATCTCTACAAAGAGAACTACAAAAATTTGATGAAAGACATTGTATAGGATACAACCAAATAGAAAAACATTCCATGCTCATGGATTGGAAGAATCAACATTGTTAAAATGATCATATCACCCAAATTAATCTACAGATTCAACACAATCCCTATCAAAATACCAATGTCATTTTTCACAGAATTAGAAAAAACAATCCTAAAATTTATATGGCAACAAAAAAAGAACCAAGATAGCCAAAGCAACCCTAAGCAAAAAGAACAAAGCTGGAGTCATCATATTACCTTACTTCAAATTATACTACAAGGCTATAGTAACCAAAACAGCATGTGACTGGTACTAGAGCAGACACATGAACCAATGGAAAAGAATAGGGAATCCAGAAATAAATCCAAATACCTACAAACAACTGACAAAGCAGACAAAAACATACACTAAGGAAAGGACACCCTATTTGACAAATGGTTCTTGGAAACCATGCAGAAAAATAAAATTTGACCCCTATCTCTCACCCTATACAAAAATTAATTCAAGATGAACTAAAGCTTTAGACACCAGACCTGAAATCATAAAAATCTTAGACAAAAACCTAGGAAAAACTCTTCATTGACCTAGGCAAATAATTTATGGTTAAGACTTCAAAAACAAATGCAACAAAAAGAAAAATAGACAAGTGAGACAATTAAACTAAAAAAGCTTCTGCACAGCAAAAGAAATAGCAGAGTAAAAGGCTAACTACAGAATGAGAGAAGATATTCACCAGCCATACCCCCAACAAAGGGCTAATATGCAGAATCTGCAAAAAACTCAACCAAATCAGCAAGAAAAAAACCAAATAACCCCATTGAGATGTGGGCAAATGACATAAACAGACATCTTTCAAAAGAAGATATACAAATGGTCAACAAACATATGAAAAAAATGTCGACATCACTAATTGTCAGGAAAATGCAAATTAAAACCATGAGTTACCACCTTACACCAGTTAGAATGGCCATTATTTAAAAGATAACTTAAAAAAACTATAGATGTTGATGCAGATGTGGAGAAAAGGGAACACTTATAAGGAGTGACAGTTAAGTTCACAAATTCATCCTAGAAAAAGTGCTACATATCTCATTACTGAATATCACTACAGTCACCTTCAAAGTACTCCCCTTGGTAAGCTATGCACCAATGTCAGTGCCTAGTCCACCTGTCAAAACAATTTTGGAGCTCTTTTTCTGGAATGGCCATCATAGCTGTCGTTGTATTATCCTTGATGTCCTGAATGTCATCAAAATGCTTTCCTTTCAATATTTCCTTTATTTTTTGGTAGAGAAAAAAGCCATTCAGGGTCAGATCAGGTGAGTAGGGAGGGTGCTCCAATAAAGTTATTTGCTTACTGACTAAAAACTCCCTCATGAACAGTGCTGTGTGAGCTGGTGCACTGCCGTGATGTAAGAGCTCCTTTGGGATCATTTTTTTGCATACATCTTTCTCATGCCAAGATTTTCAGTTAAAATCTTCCTATGGATGTTTATTTGGTCTGCCATGCTTCTCACAGTCAGCTAATGATTTTGACTCACAATTTGATGAATTTTTGAAATGTTTTCATCAGTTCTGCTTGTTACTGGCTGTCCTGACCTCTCCTTCATCAGTGACACTTTCTTTCCCCTCAGAAAACCATATAATCCATTTGTATACTGGCATTTTATTCATGGCATTATCCCCATAAACTTGTACTAACATGTCTCTGATATCACTTCCACTCTTGCTAAGTTTAACAAGAAATGTAATGTTTGTTCATTGCTCTAATTCAAGCTCTGACATTCTTGTGACTGCACACAAAAACATACAACAATAGTGAAAGCCACTCAGCAAGACACCAAAACATGTCAATACGAGCACAGCTGTGAGACACTGATAGACTAAGGTTATGAAACCTTACCGAGTTGTTTGTATAGTGCTGTGGAAAAGCACATGGTGGAAAATTTGCGAACTTAATTGTTAGACCTCATATATACTGTTGGTGAAAGTGTAGATTAGTGCAACCTCTATGGAAAGTGGTACAGAGATTTCTCAAAGGACTAAAAGTGGATCTACCATTCAATTCAGCAATTCCACTACTTAAGTCCTACCCAAAGGAACAGAGGTTGTTATACAAAAAGACACTTGCACTTGTATGCTTATTGCATCACAATTCACAATTGCAAAGAAGTGGAATCAACCTAAATGCCCATTAACTGACCAGAGGATAATGAAAATATTATATATTTTTTGCCACTATACAATGCTTCCATTTATCCAAAAACTATTTGTATCTCTTAAAGCTATTAAAATAAAAAATTGAGCTGTTTTCTTTCTATTGAGTTGTCTGAGTTTTAAAAATATATTTTGTATATTATCCCCCTTATCAGATGTATGGTTTGCAAATATCTACTCCCATTCTGTAGATTGCCTCTTCATTATTTTTATTTTTGGCTGTGCAGAAGCTCTATAATTTGATTTAATTCCATTTCTCTATTTTCACTTTTATTGCCTGTAATTTTGAGATCATATCTAAAAAATCATCTCCCAGACCAAAGTCTGCTTTCCCCCATGTTTTATTCCAGTAGTTTTACAGTTTCATGTATTATGTTTAAGCCTTGCATCCATTTTGAATTTATTTTAAAATTTATTATTATTATTTCGGTAGCTTTGGGAGGTACAAATAGTTTTGGTCTGAGCTTTAAGTGTACCCACCACACTCACCTGTGCACATTGTACCTGACAGGTGATTTTTTTCTCTCCACCTCTTCCCTCCCTTCTGAATCTCCATCATCCATGACACCATTCTCTGTGTGATTTTGTATACAGTGGGAAAGAAGGGCCTAGTTTTATTCTTCTGCATGTAGAGATTTAGTTTTTTTTTTATAATCAATATTTTTTAATATGATGTTGTGGGGTACAGTTAAGGGTTAGGTATACAAATACATTTCATTCAGGCACCCTATTGATAAGAGGTGCTTCCACATCCCCAGACAGATATTTGCTACCGTTAATCCCCATCTCCCTCCCCCCCATAGTTTCCCACTACTGTCAGTCATTTTCTTATAGTATTAGGTTGGATGTTCAAGATCCATTATATGAGTGAGAACATGTGATACTCGGACCTTTGTTTTTGTGAGAGGTCACTCAGTATTATAGACTCTAGTTCCATCCAGGTTGCTGCGAAATTCATGATTTTGTTCTTTTTTATGGCTGTGTAGTATTCCATCGTGTATATGTACCACATTTTTTTAATCCAGTCCTCTTTTGATGGGCAGCATGGTTGCTTCCAGGTTCTTGCTATTGTGAACAATGCTGCGATAAACATACGTGTGCAGGTATCTTTTTTATAGAGTGATTTTGAGTTCTTCCGGATATATTCCCAGTAGGGGGATTGCGGGGTCGTATGGGAGGCTGATATTTAAAGCTTTTAGGAATCGCCACACTGCTTTCCACAGAGGTTGCACTAGTTTACACTCCCACCAACAGTGTAGAAGTGTTCCCTTTTCTCCACACCCTCTCCAGCAGCTGTTATTTTTTGAGTTGTTGATAATTGCCATTCTGACTGGAGTTAGGTGGTATCTCAGTGTGGTTTTGATTTGCATCTCCCTGATGATTAGTGAGGTTGAACATTTCTTCATGTGTCTGTTGGCTGCTCGAATGTCTTCCTTTGTGAAGTGTCTGTTCATATCTTTTGCCCATTTTATAATGGAGTTGTTTGTTTTTTTCTTTTCAGCACGTTTGAGTTCCTTGTAGATCAAAGATGTTAAGCCTTTGTCTGACCTGGTGTTGGCAAGTACTTTTTCCCAGTCTGCAGGCTGTCTCCCCTGCTCTCTTGATGGTTTCTTTGGCTTTGCAGAAGCTTGTCAGTTTAATAAGGTCCCACTTGTCTAACCTCTCTCTTATGACCTGCGGGTTTTGGGTTTTGTTCAGGAATTGGAGGCCAGTTCCGCTTTCCATGAGGGTATGTCCTTCATTTTCTAAGGTTCTTATGGTTTGAGGTTTTACATTTAGGTCTCTGATCCATTTGGAGTTAACCTTTGTGCATGGGGATAGATAGGGGTCCTGTTTCAATCTTCTGCATGTGGTCAGCCAGTTTTCCCAGCACCATTTACTGAATAGGTTCTCCTCTCTCCAGTGGTGGGTGGTGGGGCCTTTGTTGAAGATGAGTTGGTTGAGAAATTGAGGTTTTGCTTCTGGAATCTCAATTCTATTCCATTGATCTATATGCCTATTCCTATACCAATACCAAGCTGTTTTGATGATTGTAGCTTTATAGTAAGAGATTTAGTTTTCTTAACATTACTTATTGAAGAAACTCTCCTTTCCACATTGTGTGTTCTTGGCATCTTTATCAAAAATTAATCACATGTCTTAGTCTGATGTCAGAAAGTGCTTTATTTCCTCTAGGTTTTCTAGTTTATTTACAGACAAGGTTTTAGTAACTTCTAATAATCTTTTGAATTTCTTCAAGGTCAGTTGTGACTTCATCTTTTGCAATTTTTTTCTTTTTTTTTTTTTGAGTTGGAGTCTCACTCTGTCACCCAGACTGGAGTGCAGTGACTGCTCCTGGCCACCACAACATCTACCTGCTGGGCTCTGGCGATCCTTCCGCCTCAGCCTTCCAAGTAGCTGGAACTACAGGCGCACGCTACCACGCCCGGCTAATTTTTTGATTTATTGTAGAGATGAGGTCTCACCATGTTGCCCAGGCGGGTCTTGAACCTGTGGGCTCAGGCAATCCACTCACCTCAGACTCCCAAGGCGCGGGATTATGGGCTGAGCCACCGAGCTCGGCTCCTTTTGCATTTCTTTTTTTTTTTTGAGTTGCAGTCTCACTCTGTCGCCCAGACTGGAGTGCAGTGGCCGCTCCTGACCACTGCAGCCTTGACCTGCTGGGCTCCGGCGATCCTTCTGCCTCAGCCTTCCAAGTAGCTGGAACTACAGGCATGCGCTACCACATCTGGCTAATTTTTTGATTTATTGTAGAGATGAGGTCTCACCAAAAGGTGGGTCTTGAACACGCGGGCTCAGGCAATTCACTCACCTCAGCCTCCCAAGGCGCGGGATTGCAGGCTGAGCCACTGAGCCCGGCTGACAGTTGCATTTCTATACACCAAAAATAAACAAACAAAAACCCAAATAAAAAGCACAATCCCATTCACAATAGCCAAAAATAAGTAAATTAATAAAATACCTTGACATCTTCTTAACTAGTGACATGAAAGGCTTTTGCAATGAAAACTCCAAAACACTTCTCAAAGAAATCAAAGATGATACATACAAATGGAAAAATATTCCATGCTCATGAATCGGAAGAGTCAACATTGTTAAGATGTCCATTATACCCAAGGCAATCTACAGATTTAATGCATTACCCATTAAATTACCAGCAGCATTTTTCTCAGACCTGGAAATGACTATACAGGAATTCATATGGAAACATAAACAACCATGAATTGCCAAAATAATCCTAAGCAAAAAAAAAAAAAGAAAGAAAAAGAAAAAGCAAAAGCAGGAGGTATCACACTCCCAGACTTTAAACTTTCTTATAAAGCTACAGTAATCAAAACGGCCTAGTATTGGTACAAGAACAGGCATATAGACCAATGTAACAGGATAGAGATTCCAGAAGCAAAACCTCAATTTCTCAACCAACTCATCTTCGACAAAGCCTCTATCATCAACCACTGGGGAGAGGAGAACCTATTTAATAAATGGTGCTGGGAAAACTGACTGACCATATGCAGAAGTTCAAAACAAGATCCCTACCTATCGCCATACGAAATGTCAACTCTAAATGGATCAATGACTTAAACATAAAACCTCAAAGTATCAGAACCTTAGAAAATGCAGGAGACTTATGGAAATTGGAACTGGCAAACAATTCCTGATCAAAACCCGAAGTGCCTATGCCATAAGAGATAAGATAGACAAGTGGGATCTCATCAAACTGACAAACTTCTGCTAAGCCAAAGAAACCATCAAGAGAGCAGGGAGACAGCCTATCATCTGGGAAAAATATTTCTCAACTGTATATCTGACAAAGGCCTAATATCTAGGATCTACAAGGAACTCAAACATGCCAAAAAGAAAAAAAAACCCAACATCCCCATTACAAAGTGGGTAAAAGATATGAATAGGCACGTCTCAAAAGAAGACATATGGGCAGTCAACAGATAAATGAAAAATGCTCAGTCTCACTAGTCATAAAAGAAATGCAAACTAAAACCATACTGAGATATCACCAAACTCCAGTCAAGATGGCCATCATCAATAACTCACAAAACAACAGATGCTGAAGAGGATGTGGGGGAAAAGGAACACTTCTACATTGTTGGTAAGAGTGTAAACCTGTACAGCCTCTGTGGAAAACAGTTTGGCGATTCCTAAAAGATCTAAAAATCAACCTTCTATACCACCCAGCAATCTCCCTACTGGGAATGTCCCCGGAGGAACTCAAATCACTCTATGAAAAAGACACCTGCACATGCATGTTTATTGCAGCATTGTTCATAATAGCAAGAACATGGAACCAACCGTGCTGTCCATCGAAAGAAGACTGAATTTAAAAAATGTGGTACATATATATGATGGAATATTACACAGCAATAAAGAAGGACAAAATCATGAACTTCACAGCAACTTGGATGGACTTATAGTCTATAATACTGAGTGATCTATCACAGAAATGAAGAACTGAGTATCACATGTCAGCCATAAGTGGACCTTGAACAATTATCGTAATACTATAAGAAAATAATTGTCAGTAGTGGAAAATTGTTGGCAGGGAGTGGGGAGCAAGATTGGTAGTTCTGGGATTCTGCAAGGAGGTGTAGGGGGTACATCTCATCAACAAAGGTACCTGTATAATGAATATTTGCATACTTAACCCTGAATTGTATCCCATATCTTTAAAATAAACAATTAAAAAACAACAATAACCAGGAAATTTTAAACTGATAACAACTCCAGTTCAATCTCGTATAAAAACTGTACATGTTTACTCTATTCTCTCACATTCTATGGTTTTGATGACAAAATTTATATACTTTTATATTGTGGCAATTACCGTTTGCAATACTTTTGTCTTTAACATGTATACTAGAGTTACTAATGATGAACTCACTACCATTATACTATTAGAGTGGTCTAAATTTGACTACTACTTCTTCTAGTGAGTTTTACACTTTTATTTGTGTTTCTTTCACTAATTAGCATCCATTTCTTTCAGCTTGAAGAATATCCTTTTGCATTTTTAGTAAAACATATCTGGTGGTGATGAACTCCCTCAACTTTCATTTGTGTGGGAAAGTCCTTATCTTTCATTTTTGAAGAGCCACTTATGAGTACAGTATTCTTTGTTGACAGTTTTTTTTCCTTCAGCACTTTGAATGTATCATTTTACTCTCTTTTGACCTGTAAGTTTTCTACAGAGAAATGTGCTGATACAAGCATTAAAAATTCCTTATATGTGATATCCTTCTTTTCTTTTGCCAATTTCAGGATTATCTGCTTTGATTTTTGACAGTTCAAGTATATGTCTTGTTGCAGTCTTGTTTGTATTAAATCTGATTAGAAAATTTTGAGCTTTCTCTAACTGAATATTTATGCCTTTTCCCAGATTGGAAAATTTTTGAAAGTTATTATCTATTTAAATAAGCTTCCTATCCCTTTCTCTTTTTCTTTTTCTTCTTTAACTTCTATAATTTGAAAATTAGTTCTATTAATATTGCCCCATAAATCCCCTATGCTTTCTTTATTTGTTCCTTTTAAAAATTTTTCTCTGTGACTGGATTTCAAATAACCTATATTTGGGTTCACAGATAACCTTTTTCTGCTTGATCGATTCTGCTGTTGACAATCCCTATTGTAATTTTCATTTTACTTATTGTATTCTTCAACTGCAGAATGTTTGTTTCATAATTTCTCTGTTGACATTTTAGTTGCAGTTATTTATTATTTTTCTGACATTATTGGGTTTTTTTCTGTTTTTTTTAAGTTGCTAAGCTTCCTTAAAACAATTTTTTAAAAAAAATTTATTTTATTTTAGAGTTGTGGGGTACAAGTGAGGATTTGCTACAAAAGTACTCTGCAAGCAGGTGAAATTTGGGCTTCCAGGTGGCTCTTTCTCCCCTTGGTAGTGGGGCAGATACCCAGTGTGTTGCTACATGACTCCCTCCCTCTCCCAGCAGTGCCCAGGGACTGCTGCTCTCACCCTTGTGCTAATGTGACTAGTGATTCAGGCCTACTTATGAGTGAGAACATGTGGTATTCAGTTCTTTGTTTCTGTGATAGTTCACCTAGTTTGATGGGCACCAACTACATCCAAGTTGCTATGAAGGCCATGATTTTGTTCTTTATGTCTGCATAATATTCTATCATGCATATGTCCTATATTTTCTTTATCCAGTCCACTGTCAATGGGCATCTGGGTTGGTTCTATGTTTTGCTGTTGTAAATAGTATGGCAATAAACATGCATGTGCGGGTGTCATTTTGGTAGAGAGATTTATGTTCCTCTGCATATATTCCCAGGAAAGGGATTGCTGGATCATAAGGGACTTCAATTTTTAGTTCTTTGAGAAATCACCACACTGCTTTCCATAGAGGTTGGATGAATTTACATTTCTTTTTTTTTTTTTTTTTGAGTTGGAGTCTCACTCTGTCAACCCAGAATGGAGTGCAGTGGCTGCTCCCGGCCACTGCAGCCTCGACCTGCTGGGCTCTGGCGATCCTTCCACCTCAGCCTTCCAAGTAACTGGAACTACAGGCGTGCACTACCATACCTGGCTAATTTTTGATTTACTGTAGAGATGAGGTCTCCCCTAGTTGCCCATGCGGGTCTCAAAGCTGCGAGCTCAGGCAATCCACTCACTTCAGCCTCCCAGAGCACTGGGATTACAGGCTGAGCCACCAAGCCCGGCTTGAATTTACATTTCTAACAGTGTAACACCATCCCCTTTTCTCTGCAGCCACACCAGCAGCTGTTGTTTTTTGACTTATTGATGATAGCCATCCTTACTGGAGTTAGGTGGTATCTTATTACAGTTTTGATTTGCATTTTTCTGATGATTAGTGAAGCTGAGCATTTTCTCATGTGTCTGTTGACTCTAGTATGTCATCCTTTGAGATGTGTCTGTTCATGTCCTTTGCCCACTTAAAAAAATATTTTATTTTATTTTAAAGTTGAGTACAATTCAGGACTTTGCCCACTTTTTATTGGGGTTGTTTATTTTTTTACTTTCAGTTCATGTAAGCTCCTTTTAGATCCTGGATGTTAGACCTTTGTCAGATGCATAGTTTGCAAATATCTTTTTCCCATTTCGTGGGTTGTCTTTTTAGTCTTTTCATGGTTTCTTTTGCTGTGCAAAAACTTTTAAGCTTGATAAGGTCTCGCTTGTCTATCTTAGCTTTTGTTACACTTGTTTTGGAGACTTTGTCATGAATTCATTGTCTACTCTGATGTTCAGAAGGGTGTTCCCTAAGTTTTCTTCTAAGATTCTTATAGGTTGAGGTTTTACAGTTAAGCTCTTGATCCATTTTGAATTGACTTTTTATATAGTGATAGTAGAGGTTCAGCTTCATTCATCTGCATGTGGCTAGTCAGTTTTCCCAGCATAATTTGCTAAATATGGTTTCCTTTCCCCAATGATTGTTAAGATGGCTTTGCTGAAGATAAGTTGGTTGCGGGACTGTGTTTTTATCTTTAGAATCCCTGTCTCATTCCATTGGTCTATGTGCCTATACCTATATCAATACCATGCCATCTTGGTTACTGTGGCCTTGTGATAAAGTTTAAAATCTGAAAGTGTAATAATTCTGCTTTGTTCCTTTGTTGAGAATTGCTTTGCCTATTTGTGCTCTTTTTTTGATTCCATACGAATTTCTGTGTGATAGTTTCTAGGTCTGTGAAAAATGATGTTGGTGAAGATGGGTATTGCATTGAATCTGCAGATTGTCTTAAATTGGATGGATGTTTTGACAATATTGATTCTTTCAATACATGAGCAAGGGATTTTTTTTCTATTTGTTTATCTCGCCCTTGATTTCTTTGACTAGAATTTTGTAGTTCTCATTGTAAAGGTCTTTCACTTCTCTGGTTATGTGGATGCCAAGGTATTTTATTTTTTTGTGGCTATTGTGAATGGGATAGTGTTTATTATTTGGTTCTCAGTCTGCTTGTTGTTGGTGTACAGAAATGCAACTATCTTTTGCATGTTTATTTTGTAACCCAAGGCTTTACCAAAATGCAAGATTTTTGACCGACTCTCTAGGATTTTCTAGGTATAGACTCATATCATTCACAAAGAGGGATAACTTAACTTCCTCTTTTTCTGTTTGGATAACCCTGATTTCCTTCTCTTTTCTGATGGCTCTTGCTAGGACTTCCAGTACTTTATGTTGAATTGGAGTGGTGACTGTGGGCATCCTTGTCTTGTTCCTATTCTTAGGGGTAATGCTTCCAGCTTCTACCCATTAAGCAAAACATTGACTGCAGGTTTGTCATAGATGACTCTTACTGTTTTGAGGAGTGCTTCTTCTATGACTAGGTGTTCAAGGGTTCTTTTCAAGAAGGAATGCTGGATTTTGTTGAATTCTTTTTCTGAGTCTATTGAGAAAATCATGAGGTTCTTGCTTTTAAACCTGTTAATGTATTGTTACCTTTATGGTCTAACAAATGTTGAACCAACCCTGCATCCAGGAATGAAGCGCACTTGATCATAGTGGATGACCCTTAAAATGTATTGTTGGATCTGATTGCTAGAGTCTTGTTGAGAGTTTTTGTATCTATGTTCATCAGGGAAATTGGCCTGTAATTCTCTTTCCTTGTTGGGTCTTTGCCAGGTTGGGGTACCAGTATAATGTTGGCTTCATAAAATGAATTGGGGAGCATTCCATCTTTCTTGATTGCCTGAAATACTTTCAATAACATTGGTATCAGCTCTTCCTTGTATTTCTTGTGGAATTCAGCTGAGAAGTCATCTAATTGATGGCTTTTTTTTTTGGCAGGGAGGTTTCCTATAACTGAATTGATTTTCTGGATTGTTATTGGTTTAGTTTTGGGTTTCAGTTTCTTCTTATTTCAACCTTGGGAGATTGTACGATTCCCAGAAACTACCTCCCCTTTTTCTGTAGACTTTCTAGTTTATCTTCATACATATTCATAATAATCTCTGATAATCTTTTGAATTTCTTCAGGGTCAGTTTTGACATTGCCTCTTTTTTCTGATTGTGTTGATTTGGACTTTCTTTTTCTTTTTTAGTCAATCTGGCCAGGGCTCTGTCAGTATTATTCATCCTTCCAAAGAACAAGCTTTTTGTCATGTTGATACTTTCTATGTTTTTGTCTTCTGTATCCTACAATTGTGACTTTATCTTAGTAATTTTGATTTTTTAAATTAAACTAAGATTTCAGTGTTCTTGCCTTTCTAGCTCTCTTAGGTGTGATGTTAGGCTGTTTACTTGTGATCTCTCTTTTTTCTTGTATGTGCATGAAATGTTATGAATTTTCCTCTCATCACTGATTTTATGGCATCCCAGAAATTCTGATAAGCTATGTCTTTGTTTTCATTTCTTTCCAGGAATCCGTTTATTTCTGTCTTGATTTCTGTGTTGACCCAAAAGCCATTAGATAGGGTGTTGTTTAGTGTTTATGTATTTTTTTGTTTTGGGGAATCTTTTCAGTGATACTATTTATTTTTATTTCACTGTGATCCAAGAAGAAGCTTGGTATTATTTCAACCTTTTGAATTTTTTTTCACACTTGATTTATGTCTAAGGTCAATCTTGAAATATGTTCCATGTGCTGATGAGTAGGGTTACTCTGTAGTTGTTGAGTGGAGCGTTCTGTAGATATGTACTAACTCCAAAGTTGAGTTAAAGTTCTGGATCTACTTGTTGGGTTTTTGTTTCAATGATCTGTCCAGGGCTGTTAGTGGGGTGTTGAAGTCTCTGACTATGATTGTGCGAGTGTCCATGTCCTCTCTTAGTTTACTTAGCAATTGCTTTATAAAACCACATGTTCCTTTATTGGGTTCATATGTTTAAGATGGATATTTCTTGCTGGTGGATTGAGCCTTTTTTGTGAATGGTCTGAATGCTCTGTTAACTCTGTGCTTCCTTGTGCTTTTATGATGGGTGTGACTGTTCTTTTGTTTTTGTGTTCAAAACCTTAAGCATCTTCTGGGAAGTCAGTCTGGAGGTGGCATATTCTCTTAGGAATTGCATGTCTGGGAAAGATTTTAATTCTCCATTACTGGTGAAGCTTGGTGGGGTAAGAAATTCTTAGCTGGAATTGCTTATCTGTGAGAATGTTGAAGATGGGATGCCAATCTCTTCTGACTTGTAGTGTTTCTTCTGAGAAGTCTGCTGCAATTCTGATGTGTTTTCCCTGGTAGGTGGTCTGACCCTTCTCTCTAGCTGCCTTTAGGATTTTTTCTTTCATGCTTACTTTGTGGAGGTGGTTTACTCTTTATCTTGGGGATGGACTTCTCATTTAATACCTTGCAGGGATTCTCTGAATTTCTTGGGCTTGGACGGTCATCTCTCTAGCGAGATATGGGAAAGTTTTTTGGAAGGCCTCATAGAAAGCTTGTTCCAGTGTGTTCTCACTTTCCCCTTCTGTTTTGGGACTACCAATCAACCATAAATTTGGTTTCTTAACATAGTCCCATGACTCTCATAGGATTTGCTCATTGTTTTTGGGTCTTTTCTCCATGTTTTTGACAGACTGTGTTAGTTCAATCTTTTGTTTTTCAAGCTCTGAGATTTTTTTCCTCTACTTGATCAATTCTGCTCCCTATGCCTGTTATTGCGCTTTGAAATTCAAGGAAGGAGTTCTCAGGACTTCAGAATGTACCTTTTTTATATTGGCAAACTCACCTTTTACTGTCTGCATGACTTGGGTGAGTTTTGCTTCTAGTTTGTCAAGTTTTTCCTTATGCATTTTAGCCATTCAATATCTGAATTATGTGTCTGTCATCATGGACAGGTCTTTCTGAGTGGCTTCCATTGTTTGGGGCTGATAGTTGCTTTTATAGGTGATGTCTCTTTAAGGCTTTAAAGATTGCCAATGTTTTTCCATTGGTTCTTCCTCATCTGTGAAGGGCCATGTTCTCTTTGTATTGTTATTGTTCTATTTTGTTGGTTTGTAGCTAGATAAGAACTTGCTATCCTAGGGCCTTTTCTGTAATTCAGAATAGTTCACTCAGAGACAGAGTGATGAGTGTTCACATCTGTTCCACCACTCTTGCTGGGCAGTGCTCCACATTCAAAGTAACTTTCTGTTGCAGAGCTTTTCCCATGATCAGACTGACCAAACTACTTTTGAATCCCCACTGGGAGCTCAATGCATGAACTGGGTCATGGGGTGGGCCCCCTGTAGGCTGTTTGCCTTTCTCAGCCCAGAGGTGATTCCACCTGGAAACAGTGACTCTGGATGCCTCTTGTGTCTACCCTTCTCTGGTCCAAGACTGCACTCAGCACTTTAAAAACAGCAGATTCTCTGTTGTGGAGAGACCTGCCCTTTGGATGCATGAGTCTGGCAGGAAAACCTTCCTTGTCTGGAGAGGGAGGCCAGTCATCAGGCGCTAGTGATGGGCACCAAGTGAGTGTGACTGGGAGGTGAGCTTTCTTGGCTTGAAAGCCAGAGGCTGGGCACCACTGGTGCTATTGTGAATAGTGGGGCAATAAATATGCATGTGCAGGTACCTTTTGGTAGAATGAGTTGCGTTCCTCTGAGTATATTCCCAGTAAGGGGATTGTTGGGTCATATGTAAGGTCATTTTCTAATTCTTTTAGAAATTACCACACTGCTTTCCATGGAGGTGAACTAGTTTGTATTCCCACCAGCAGTGTAGAAGCATTCCCTTTTCTCCACATCCTTGCTAGCATCAGGTTTTTGTTTTGTTTTATTTATTTGAGTTAGAGTCTTACTCTGTCACCTATGCTGGAGTGCAGTGGCATACTCATGGCCACTGCAGCCTCAACCTGTTGGGCTCAGGTGATGTTTCCACCTCAACCTTTCAAGTAACTGGAACTACAAGCATGTGCCACCATGCTTGGCTAATTTTTTGATTTATTGTAGAGATGAGGTCTCGCTAAGTTGCCCAGGCTGGTCTCAAACCCATGGGCTCAGGCAATCCTCTCACCTTGGCTTCCAAAATTGCTGGGATTATAGGCGTGAGCCATTGCACCTGGTTGGTTTTTTGTTTTATTAATGATAAGCATTCTTACTGGGGTTAGGTGGTATTGCAATGTAGCTTTGATTTGCATTTCTCTGATGATTAGTGATACTGGGCATTTTTTCATGTATCTGTTATTTGCCCATATGTCTTCTTTTGAGAAGTGTTTACTCATGTCTTTTGCCCACTTTTTAAAGGGGTTGTCACCCCCACTTCAGCATGGTTGAGTTCCTTGTAGATCCCAGATGTTAGACCTTTGACAGATATACAGTTGGCAAATATTTTTTTTCCCATTCTGTGGGTTGTCCCTCACTCTCTTGATGGATTATTTTGCTTTGCAGAAGTTTTTCAGTTTGATGAGGTCCTACTAGTCTATCTTATCTCTTATGGCATGGACATCTGGGATTTTGATCAGGAATTGGTTACCTACTCTGATTTCTGTAAGGGTATCGCCTGCATTTTCTAAGATTCTTAACATCTGAGGTTTTGCGTTTAGGTCTTTGATCCATTTAGAGTTGATTTTTGTGTTGGTGATACTTAGGGGTCTGTTTCACTCTTCTGCGTGTGGTCAGCCAGTTTTCCCAGCACCATTTACTAAATAGGTTCTCCTCTCCCCAGTGGTTGTTGGTTGTCAAAGATGAATTGGTTGAGAAATTGAGGTTTTGCTTTCAGAATCTATCCTGTTCCATTGGTCTATATGCCTGCTCTTGTACCAATACCAAGCTGTTTTGATTATTGTAGCTTTACGGTAAAGTTTAAATTCTGCAAGTGTGATATTCCCTGCTTTGTTTCTTTTGCTAAGGATTATTTTGATTGTTCATGGTGTTTACATTTCCGTATGAATTTCTGTATTGTTTCCAGGTCAGGGGAAGAATGTTATTGGTAATTTAATGGGTACTGTGTTGAATCTGTAGTTTGTCTTTGGTAGAATGGACATCTTAACAATATTGATTCTTCCTATCCATGAGCATGGAATATTTTTCCATTTGTTTGTGTCTTCTTGGATTTCTCTAAGCAGTTTTATAGTTTTCATTGTATAGGTCTCTCACTTCTCTGGTTAGGAAGATGCCGAGGTATTTGTGTGTGTGTGTGTGTCTATTGTAAATGGGACTGCATTTTTTTATTTGGTTCTCTGCCTGTTTGTTGTTGGTGTATGAGAATGCGACTGTCTTTTGCACATTTATTTTGTAACCTGTGACTTTGCCAATGTCCTTTATCAGTGCAAGGAGGTTTTTGACAGATTCTCTTGGGTTTTTGAGGTATAGGATGCTATTGTCAGCAAAGAGGGATAACTTAACTTCCTCTTTTCCTATTTGGATACCTCTGATTTCCTTCTCTTGTCTAACTGCTCTAGCTAGGACTTCCAACACAATGCTGAACAGGAGGGGTGAGAGTGGGTAGCCTCATCTTGCTCTGGTTTTCAGGGGGAAATTCTTTCAGCATCTGTCCAAATGGACAATATGCAGACTGTCAGTTTATCATAGACACTGCTTACTATTTTCAGGTATGTTTCTTCTATGCCTAGGTGTTCAAGGATTTTTATCAAGAAGGCAAACTGGATTTTATCAAAAGCTTTTTCTGTCTAATGATATAATCACGCCTTCTTGTTATTACATCTGTTGATGTATTTAATTACATTTATGGTCTTGTGAATGTTTAACCAGCCCTGTATCCCAAGGGTGAAGCTTGTTTTATCATGGTGGATGATTTTTGAGATGTGTTGTTGGATCCAATTTGCTAGAATCTTGATAAGAATTTTTGAATCTATATTGATCAGGCATATTGACCTTTAGTTCTATTTTTTTGTTATATCTTTACCTGGTTTGGGTATCAATGAGATGTTATCTTCATAAAATTATTTGGGGGAGAATTCTGTCTTTCTCAATTGCCTGGAATGCTTTTAATAGAATTGCTATCAGTTCCTCCTTGTATGTTTCATAGAATTCTGCTGGAAAGCTGTCTGGTCCAGGGCATTTTTTTTGTAGGTAGTTTTCTTATGAAAGAGTCAATTTCCTGGGTTGTTAGTGGTCTATTTAGGGTCTCAATCTCTTCTTGTTTTAACCTTGGGAGGTTGTGTGATGTCAGAAAGTCCTCCATTTCATTTAGGTTATTGAGTTTGTTTCCCTACATGTGTGCATAGTAATCTCTGATAATCTTTTGTATTTCTTTGGGGTCAGGTATGATTTGATCTTTCGCATTTCTGATTGTGCTTATTTGGGTGTTCCCCCCCTCTTTTTCTTGCTCATTCTGGCTAGAGATGCAACAATCTTGTTTATCCTTTCAAAGAACCAGCTTTTTGTTTTGTTGATTTTTTCTATGATATTTTTGTTTTCTATGGCCCATATTTGGGTTTTTATTTTGGTGATCTGGATTTTTCTGCTAAACTTAAGTTTTTGGTGGTCTTGCCTTTCCATCTACCTTGGGTGATTTGTTAGGCTGTTGACTTGTGATCTTTCCATTTTCTTCATGTGTGTTCAGAGAGATATAAATTCCTTTCTTAGAACTGCTTTCATGGCATCCCTGAGGTTTTGGTAAGATGTTTCTTTATGTTCTTTCGTTTCCTGGAATCTCTTAAGTTCTATTTGATTTTTGTGTTGACCTAGAAGTCATTCAGCATCATGCTGTTTAGTGTCCATGTCTTTGTGGGTTTGGGGGTAATTTTGTTGTTGGTGATATTTATTTTTATTTCACTGTGTTCTGATAAGGTGCATGGTAATATTTTGATCTTTTGAAATTTGTTTATGCTTGATTTATGGCAGATGATGTGATCAATCTTGGAGTATGTTCCATGTGATGATGAGTAGAATGTATATTTTGTGATGTTGGGCTGAGTGTTCTGTAGGTATCTATTAAGTCCATTTGGTCAAACATCAAGTTGCGGTTCTGGATCTCTTTGCTGATTTTTTGCCTCAATGATCTATCTAGGTTTGTTAGTGGGGTATTTAAATCCCCAGCTATGATAGTGATAGAGTTTATCACTTTTTTTAGTTTACTTAGTAGTTTCTTTGTAAACTCTGGTGCTCCTCTGTGGGGTGCATATATGTTTAGGATAGATAATTCTTGTTGAGGCACCACCAGTTGGGAGTGGGCACTTGAGGACTGACCAGCACAAGGCACTCTGAGCATGAGTTTGTTCCATGCTCTGCATGAAGTGTACACTCAAGGGCAGACTGGCACCATTGCACAGAGCATAGATGTGCTCCCAGTTCTATGTGGAGCATGCACTTGGGGGCACTTGGGGGCAGACTGGCATAGGTGTTCAGCGTGCATGTGTGTTCCCAGTTCTTTGTGGGCTTTGGTTGCATGCCACTGTGCCCCAATCATGTCTCTTCCTATGTGGGGTCAATGACCCAGGCATGGCTGAGAGGAGGGGAACGGATACAGACCATGTTAGGAGCATTCACCCCCTCTTGCACACAAGGCAGGGCTGTAGGTCCTATGTGGGCCTGGTGTGCAATGGGGGTAGGGTGCCCCGGTTCCAACATTGGTCATCCAGATTCTTTCCCTCTTGGTCTCAGTGCCTTTGAATAGTCCTTTGTGGAATGCAGGATGCTTCTCTTGTTCAAAGTTGTTCAAACCACCTGAGTTTATCAGAAGCTAGGTCCATCTTCTCTCTTCCTCTCTGCAAGAGAGGGGCAGGTCAGTTACTCCCTGGTGGCTGTCTTGGATCCTAAACAATGACTTAATTTTTTTTTTTTAGGAAGTAAATAGATCTCCATTTCACTGTAGAAAGCTACTGGAAATTATTGTGTTCTTTTAGTGGTGACCTGTCTTTTTGGTTTCTCATGTTTCTTGATGCCTTACACTGATGTTTGTGCATTTGGTGGAGGAGTTAGTTACCTTTTCTTGACTTTTGGGGCTAGTTTCACTGTAGGAAGACCTTTTCCTATGAAAGGACATGAGGCCACTTACTGGGTGTGGTGCAACAGTTCTGGCACCAGTGTGGTGTAGCTTTGTAGTCTCTGTGTAGCTCTGTCAGCTTAGTTTGGTGCCGACTGAAATTGCAGCTGTCCTCACTGGCCAACTTCTGGATGTTTGCAGTGGCAGAGAGAGCTGTTGGGGCCTTTAGTAGCAATAAATTCTATGGTTCTTCTGGTCCCCTTTGCTTCCACCATGGGGTAGTGGCTTAGTGAGTTACTCTTGGCACTTGGTCCAGCTTGTGGGCATGTTCCCAGAAACAGTGGCACTGGTATCTGATGAGTGGTGTTTGTGGAGTGACCATGAAGCCCAGTCATGAAGCACAGGTGCACATGAAGGGATCATGGCTCTGGCGTCATGATGGTACTGTCACAGGTTCCTGGGTTTCTGCTACCCTTTTTAGCAAGTTGGCAATTATATGCAATGTATAGGTGCTTATGAAGCAGTTGGGGAGCTAGGGACTAGCACATGGGCATGCATACAACTACAGTGGCTTCAGGGTCAAAAAGAAGTCTAGCTATTTATGGCATTTTAGCTGGCACCAGGAGTGAGATTCAGAAAGAACTTTTTGGCTTCAGGTCCTGGGATGCAAGTTGTGTTGCTATACTGGTGACTCTGATATGTGAGTGTCAGCCAGTTCAGTTCTCATCCAAAGCAAAGCTTTGGAGGAGTGGAAGTTCACTTTCAAGTCTTTCTTGTTGTTGGCAAAATTCAGTTCCTTATGGTGGTAAGACTGAGATTCTTATTTTATTTTGGCTGTCTGAAGACTTGAGGTTGCTTTCAGCTCCTAGAAACTACTCTCATGTCCTTACCATGTGCCCCTCTCTATCTTCAAGCCAACAGTAATGTGTGAAATCCCTCTTAGGCTCTGAGTCTCTGAATTCTTCTTCATTGACTAGCTAGATAGAATGAATACTCAGCTTTTATTTTTATTTTTATTTATTTTCATTTATTTATTTATTTATTTTATAATCAATATTTTTTATTATGGCTTTGTGGGGTACAGTTAAGGGTTAGGTGTACAATTACGTTTCATTCAGGCACCCTGTTGATAAGAGGTGTTTCCCCATACCCAGACAGATATTTGCTACTGTTAATCCCATCTCCCCCCCCCATAGTTTCCCAGTACCGTCAGTCATTTTCTTACAGTATGACATTGGATGTTCAAGGTCCATTATATGAGTGAGAACATGTGATACTCGGATCTTTGTTTGAATACTCAGCTTTTAAAGGGCTCTTGTGATTAGGTCAGGCCCACTTGAATCATCTTTCATTAGTCAACTGTGCCATATAACATAACATAAGCATGGGAGCAAAACCCATCAAATTCACCATTCACAATATACAAGACTTGAACACTTGGTGTGTGTGTGTGTGTGTGACGGGTGAATTACATTGACAGATTTTCAGATAATGAATGATTCTTTCATTCTTAGTATAAACCCCAATTGTTCATGATGCATTATTTTTTTTTATATTGTTGAATTATATTTGCTTATTTTTTGTTGAAAATTTCAGTTTTTGTATATGTGGGGCATTAGCCTGTATTATGTTTTTGTAGTACTTATGTCTAGTTTTAGGATCAGGGTAGTTCTGGCCTTATAAAATTGGGAGTGGAGTTCCCAAATTACTGAGCTGGAAGTGTCAAGGAGGGAACAGTTTTGATTCAAATTCTACAGACTCTTACTTTTCTTACCAAATTTTTGAAACATTTCATGAACGGATTTTTTAATTAGCTGTATTCTTTTAGAATCATTTCCAGAGACTTTAAATGATTATTATTTATTTTTTTCACCAGTTTCACTAGAAAATGGGTCCACGGATCTCCTCATGCTGATGTTGATCCACTGTCCATTTTTTTTTAATGTTTAAAAAATCTATTTTGCTGAGTATGGAATTTTGGGTTGTTAGTTATTTTTTTCCTTCAGTATATTAAAAATATCTCTCAGTTGTTCCCTGATTTATAAATTCTTTAATAAGAAGTCTTATGTAATTATTATTTTCCACCATACATAAAATGTAAATATTTTCTTGCTGTATTAAAGATTTTTTCTTTGTCTAATTTTTAACAGTTTGCTAGATGATTTTCTTTTACTTTATTTTTAGTATTTATTGTGCTTTGCATTCTCTGAGATGATTGAATTTGTGGTTTGGTGTCATTAATTTTGAACATTTTTCAGCCATTGTCTTTTCAAAAAAAGTTTTCTGCTTTATTCTGTCCTCTTTTGGGATTCCAATACACATATACTACACTATTTGACATTGTTTTTTGTTCTTCCCCTACCCCCACCACTCCTTTCTTTCTTTGTGGTTAAGTGGGGTAATCTCTATTAATCTATCTTCAAGTTCACTGATTCTTTCCCTGGCTATATTGTGTTTTCAGGTGAGCTTGTCATAAACATTATTTATCTTTATTTTAAATTCCTAGCATTTTCTTATGGTTCTTTCTTATAGCTTTATCTTTTCTCCTGAAATTCCCTATGGGCTCATGCATGTTGCTCACCTTTACCAATGAAACTTTTAATACATTTAATATGTTTATTATAATTGTCATGTATGATGATTCTAATATCTGTGTCATATTTGAGCCTGATTCTGATTCTTGCTTTATCTCTTGCCATTGTTTTTTTTTTCTTTGATTTTTTGTATGACAAAAAATTTTCTGTTGAAAGCCAGACATCTTGTGTAGGACAGGAGAGATTGATGTAAATATTTTTTATGCCTGGAAACAAGAATACATTTTTTTCTCTAGGCTTTTAGTAAAGGAGAGTGTTGAGTCACTCTAGTTAGTATTTAAACTGGGTTGTCCTCAGTGCATCACAGGCTTCTATTTCCTCTAGCTTTGCCTTGTGTTTAATATGGGGTTGATTTGCTAGACGAAATTTCTCAGTGTTTGCTCCACTTTCAGATCTAGGTTTGAGAAAGAAAGAAAAGATCAGTCCTTGATATTCAGAAACTGTCCTGACACTCACAGGTAAGTCATGTTCTTATTCTATTAGATACCAACAATTTCACAGAATACCAACCTCATATAAGTTTATTCTGAGACCATGGTAAAATGAGAAGAAAAAAGGCCACTTCATAATTTTGTCTAAGCATAGACAAAAGCAAGGTCCCTGTGCCACCTATGATATACTAAACATCTCCCTCTCTTGGCAAAAGTGAATGGCTGCTACTTCTTTACCAATTACAACTTTATTATCATTCTAGTCTCTAGATAAGATTTATTGAGGACTGCCCCCACTTTATGACAGCATTCAATCTAGAATGCTTCCTCCTTTTGTTAGACTGTTTTCCCCAAATCATCCAACCAAACTCCAAATCCTATATTAGGATCTTTCTAACATCCACTTATTGAGACAACCCACGATTCCCCATGTTATGTGTTCTCCCTTCTGAAATGAGTAATGAACCCAACTTGTTAAACTACTGTTGTTCAGCTACAACTATGGTAATTGACTGGAAGGCATTGACAGAATTAGAAGTTCACAGTAATGGTGTGCACATGTGAGACTTCTTATTTCTTTATGTGCTCAAGGTGCCACCTACGCTTGGTTGGAAGGCAAGTTTATACCGAATCAAGCGTTGGTATTTTGTTGAAGGTTGTTAGTGTTGTGTTAATTTTGTTTTTCTAAAAATAAGCTCATCTTTAGGATTTTGGTTTTTTTAAAGATTTGTATTGTTTTTTGATGAAAAATTTTTTTAGCACCTATTACCTGCTTGCCAAATGTCTTTTTTGTCTGATTGCTTGTCTAATGTATTGAATATTGTTTTTCCACAAGAGGAAAAGTCTTGGGAGAGGATATACAGAGACCAGATAAGTTGATCCTCAAGCCAGCCTTGGGGGATGAGAACTTAAAGTTACTTCTTAGACTGGAGTTTCTGGATAAACTCTGCTCTAATCAACATTTCAGGCCTTATAAGATCTTTTATTTAATTCTTGTTTTTGTATTCTTGTACACTGTTCTTGTTTTAGTTTTATCTGCTCAGAATCAGAAGATTTGTTTCACCTCTAATTAGTAATGATTAATTTTGAATTTTGACTAAGACCTAGAGTCCTAGAGATACAAGGTCACATGACTACCATTTTTACAGACATGTTGAGGTTTTCATAGGGTCTTTTTCAATCTAAGCTTGTATCTCCAGACTGAACATACAGTTCCTTTATTTTTGCTCGTTACAACATGAACTTCAATATATATCTTTCTAACTGGTACAATTTTAGTTTGGAATTACAGTGGCTACTTGGGAATCTTTGATGTGGACAAACTTGTTCATTTGAGAAGTACCTTAGAACAAAAGAAAATTAAAATGTTGATTGCCCAATGGTCTGCTTTCTTTAATTAATATAAAGAGGTGTTTCAATGCAATTTGGACTAAAATAATTGCCTCTCTAAAAGATTATTTTGCTAAAGCTAATGTAAAATATGATCAACTTAAAACTATCTCCCTTGTGAATTCACCAAAACCCTATCACAATTCTTCCCATCTGTGTCCCATTTTCCCTTTACTTTAAAAAATTTTTTTTGAGTTGGAGTCTCACTCTGTCACCCAGACTGGAGTGCAGTGGCCACTCCCGGCCACCGCAGCCTCGACCTGCCGGGCTCCGGCGATCCTTCTGCCTCAGCCTTCCAAGTAGCTGGAACTACAGGCATGTGCTACCACGCCAGGCTAATTTTTGATTTTTATCGTAGAGATGAGGTCTCGCCAAGTTGCCCAGGCGGGTCTCGAATCCGCGGGCTCAGGCAATCCACTCACCTCAGCCTCTCTTTACTTTTTTAACCTTTACAACCAGAACCTCGTTCAACTCTCATGGATTCCTTCTCTTTGCTTCTTTCTCTTTCTAAATAAGTTGCATTACCTCTTCCTCAATGTCCCTTAAAATGGTCATCTCCACAGAAGGGAGATCTTGACAGTGACTGGGCTATAGATTTTTAAGCCTTGATCACATTCAGGTTTCCATGCAATTGTTAGGGACTAGGGACTTCCCTAATTCCGAAATGAAAAGAGAAAACTTCAGCATATATTCAAACTTACTTTGGGTACATACAACCCAGGTCTCCTTGACCTCTATTAAAAAATTTACCTTTTGGTGGGACAAGGAGATGTAAAATCTTTAGAAAAGGCTTTCTGTGAAGATTCAGAAAATGACTTCAAAAATAATGAAATACATTTTACTTAACCAGGACACCTTAAAGAACAGCAAATAAACCATACTATTTTGAAAACTATACCAAAACTTTTTCCTGCTAAAATAAACCAGACCTTGATTTTATCTTGCAAGAAGTAAAGAACAAATCTATAAAATAGAGACAAGCTAATAAGCATCCTTTAGACAATATTCAGGGTTGGCTTCGGATGTTGGCGTTTCTAATTTTCTTTTCACTTTTTTGTTGATATAGTAAAGCCAGAAATTGAGGGATGGTAGGTACATAAAAATTGACTGGAAAATCATGCTATTATGTGAACTTCAGCATTTGGCTGAACAATTTGAAGTGGCTTTAGATATCACAAAGGAAAATAAACTCATGCTAATCTCATGGATTTACAATAAAAGTTTTAAAATAAATCTTTCTCACAAAAGACAATAAACACTCCCTTAATTTTTTTAAAAAAGATTTTACATTTTTAATTATTTTTATTTTTACATTTAATTTATTATTAATTTTTTTATATTTTATAGATAGGGTCTCACTCTGTTGCCCAGGCTGGAGTGCAGTGGTATGATCTTAGTTCACTGAAAGTTTGAACTCCTGGGCTCAAGTAATCCTCCCACTTCAGCTTTCCAAAGTGCTGGGATTACAGGTGTGAGCCGCCTCACCCAGTAAAATTTTTTATTTTCAGTTATTACGAGTACATAATAGTTGTATGTATTTATGAGCACAGGTGTTGTTTTGATACAGGCATACAATATGTGATGGTAATTGGGATTTCTATCACCTCAAGCATTTATCCTTTCTTTGTGTTGAGAATATTCTATTTCCATTCTTTTAGTTATTTTAATATACAATAAGATATATAATAAGTTATTATTGACTATAGTCACTCTGTGTACTATCAAATACTAGATCTTATTTATTCTATCTTACTATATTTTTGCACCCATTAACCATCTACACTCAACACTATTCCTTTAACAAAGACACTTGCCGATACTCTAAATAATAGGGACACTGGAAAAATAACTGTCTTAGCTTAACTAAAAAGAAAAATAAACTAATGCTCCTCCCTTTAATCAGGAATTATGAAAGTGATCTGAAGGAGGTTCCCTTAATTCATAAGGATACATATCTTTAGTAAAACTTTTCTGATACACGGGGACTACTCTGTCAACTATGAATCTTACTACAGTTACTACTCATTTTCCTTGGATTCACAAAATTATTCTAGTGGTAGGACTTTCAGACAATCCTCAAACTATTCTTATTGCACCAGCCTGTGATTTGTAACTTTCAACTCCCTCACTGGTCAATGTGCATTTCTTCTCTGTGACAGCAATCAGTAAAGAGTTCTTCTGTGTAAATGTATTGCCAAATCAAATGCCCATTAGGTGAACAATTTCTCATAATACCTGAATATTCTTCCATGTTTGATCCTTTAATAGTGCATTTAGATGTCAATTTTCTTATCCTTACAAGTTTGACCAAATCCTGATTTGAGGATTTATGTGAAACTCCTGATTATCTCCAGTCCTACTGATGTGGGAGGAATTCTAGAAATTAAATAATCAAAGTAGAAAGAGACTTCTGTCTTATCTAAATTTGCCTAACACCTTTTAAACCTAAAACTCAAGAAGCAATGAGGCCTACTATGGAAGATTTCATAACGTGATGACTTGCTATTTCTTACACTAACCAATGCAATACTCCAATGTTGCCTGTTCAAAAGATTCAATGGGTGTAGACATTACTTTGTGGACCTTAGTTCCAAAAATAAGATAGCGATTCTTTGTTTCCCAGGGAATCCAGAATTTGTTTTGTCCTCAATACCACCTGAATCCACCTACTTCTTTGTGTCAGATTTACACTCTGCCTTTTTAGCATTCCAGTAGATTGAAATAGTCCATATTTACTGTACTTCTTATGAAAAATCAATGATATACCTAGACTGTTATGCTCCAGGAATTTACTGATGCCTTCTCTCTTATTTTTTTTAGATTGAAAAATATTGTTCATTTAGAAAAGATTAGAGAGAGAGAGAAAAAGGGTTCTATCTCCTCCAGATTCAGGAGGGGGCCAGAGCTTACGAGAAGCATGGCAGCAGCTTGATGCCCTCTCTTATTTCTCTCAAATTTCTGATTGCGACTTTAAGGATTTGAGGTTTTCTTACTTCAACAATAGCCCCTGTAAAAATAGATGACATGTAGATGGCTTTAGAACTTTTAGATGCTTTGATATTACCTAAGAAAATAGCTATAATAAAAATGGAAGGTCATTCAAAGCAGAATCTCAAGGCAGTATTTTATTGGAACGCAGAATCTCAAGGCAATGTTTTACTGGAACACTATACTAAAAAAGGAGCATCAACCAAGTTAATTTCTCCTAAAATTGTACAGAAAAGAAAGACCTTAGAGGAATTAAAAAAGGTTATTATTAACTTTCAGAGGCAAACCCCTAATTTGGAAAGAAATAAAATGGGAAAAATTAGGATCCTCATTGCATAAAGATAATATTTGGTGTTCTCAGAATAGCTGACTATTAATGCCAAAAATTTAGAAATAGAGCTTAGTATACTTTATGATATTACTTATCATGGTAGAAATAATGGTAGAAATAATTTAAACCAATATAGGTGATATAATTTTACAGATATTGCCTAGGATGTTTCCAAAACAAGTTCTACCCACCAACAACACAATTCTGGTAAAACCTTGTGAAGACAGGAGATGGATAGGACTCAAAGCCTCAGGGGCCCTTTGAACACCTCCAAATGGACTTTATACAAAGACCTACTACAGTGGATTGTGACTATGTTCTAGTTATTGTCTGTTTAGTCTCAGGGTGTATTGAAACTTTTTCTTACCTGAGAACTATGGCCCTAAATGAGACCAAAACGTTGCTTGATTTTGTTCTTTAACTTGGTAAGTTTCCAATTATTTCTCATCATTTTATTATTACTATTATTAGATAACTCTGCAAAGTTGTTAAGTTACTCTGTAAGTTTTGCCTTTTATTCAAAAACTTCGATGTTCTTTAGGAAAAGCAAAGAGAACAAATTACATTCTAAAACTAAAATTAGCAAAGCTGTCAGATACCCTTGAATGACCATGACCTAAGTTATTACCAGTTAGCTTTAATTTCTATAAGACTAATCACCTCTAGAACCCACATATTGTCTCCTATGAAATAAGAACAATCTGACCCATAAATTTGGGAATTTCCCCACACAAGCTTAAGATTCTACTTGATTGCAAAGAGATATAATTAATTACTGCATGGGACTTATACAAAACCTTCAGCTTTGTCATTAACATGTACAAACTGCATTTTCAGAATATCTGCCAGTGTCTGTGTGATGTGCAACCTGGAGATTTAGTCTTTTGGAAAAGAACCAGAAAAAAATCTGCCCTTAAACCTTGATGTAAAAGTTCTTACCAGGTAGTGTTAACAATTGACTTAGCAGTACAACTCTGAGGTATTGATCCTTGGATTCATGCTGGGCATCCACTCCATCAGGAGACATTAAACTGAGGATTCTCGGGAATCCTCCAGAAGTGACCAACTTCAGAAATAGTTTTTGATCAAGATGATGAAACAAGTAGTCACTCAGAAAGTGGACAGCTTTAGCCTAAGATAATGGAACAAGACTAGTTTTCTAATTCATCAACGTCTTTTCTGTCCTTTTGCTCTACCACTAATCTTACCTATTATGCACATTAATGTCCTCCAAATACAAACGAATATCCTTTATTTTCATTCTGTTATTTCTGGTCCCTTATGGTTTCTTTCTGTCACTTAACAAAAAACAAAACTTTCCATATATTGTTTTCCCAGACAATAGCTTCTGACTGGAATCCAATGGATTGCTTCATCTGTTACTCCTTACCTGACTCTGCCAACAAAAATTTAATAGCTGTTTCTAGAATTTCTTCAGAATGCAAATTTCCTTTGATAGGCCTCTTCTGACAAGTTTTTTTTCACATCATTAATCTAACCTTCAGTGTTGCAAACCTTGGACTTTGACTTCATGTTAGCAAAATGTGTATGCTATACAAAAACCGTTTCTTTTTTTTTTTAAGGACTGTTTCTTCTGTGAGCATTGGACATATATCTGTCTATGCCTAGTAACTTATTTTGTTTATTGAGAGTAATTATTAGAGATTTCCAGAGATCTAAAACCACCATTTCTCCTGTAGATCATGTCTTTCAGAAGGACACCCTTAAAACTTCCAGAGTGAGGCAAGCACATATTATTTGAGAGGACTTCCAAGGAGTATAATTGATTACCTTTTCCTACCTATGTGTTCTGCAAACTGCAATTCCCACAGTGGGAATAATACAACTAGAGGAGGTGGTTCAAATCTTATCTCTGATGTCAGTAGAAGTCACAAATGCCGCTACTTCTGCTCTGGAAGTTCAACAAACAAATCTAAATACATTATCTATAGTTTTCAATGACAATGTAGCTCTTGATTTTATCTTACTCAAAGAAGAATTTGAGCTATAGCAAATACTTATTATTTTACCTATATAAATACTACAGGTAAAGTAGAACAATCTGTGACTAGGTTAAAAGAAAGAGTCACCTGGCTTTCTATAATAGAAATGGATATCATGACATTTTTTATTGCCTAGGTTTTATAATTTGGACTTTTGGTTTAGAGACTTATTGAAAAAACTAATACTTTTGTCTCTGATAATTTCCCCTGCTACATTAAATGGTTGATATATCCTGAGCAAAATCTTAAATGCAACTGCACAGCCATCACCACGTCAGATGATCCAACAAATCATCCTACAATAGAAGGAGATGGAGAGATTAACCTTCGATCAATTACAGACTATGTTCAGTTGACACCCTTCTGACCTTAACCAGCCAAATCTTGACAATAGTAAAATCTGGATATCATGAATTAATGTCCTGTAGCCTGACTTCTTCTGCCCTTGACCAAAGAGAAAACTGAGAAAGAAGGACAAAAGCAGCCTCTGACATTTGGAAACTGTCCTGGCACTAATGGCTAATATTTTCTTATTAGATCTAATCTCACAGAATACCAAGGTTACTTTAAGATCATGATAAAGTGAGACTAAGTTTATAAGCAACAGAAATTTATTTCTCATGGTTCTGGAGCCTGGAAAGTCGAAGATCAAAGCATTGGCAGATTTTGTGTCGTGTGAGGGCCCACCTCCTGGTTCACAGATGGCCATCTTCTCACTGTGTTCTCATATTACGGAATAAGTGAGGGAGCTCTCTGGAGTCTCTTTTACAAGGGTACCAATCCATTCATGGAGACTCCACCCTTATGACTTAATCATCTCCCCACATTCTCACCTCCTAACTCCATCACATTGAGGGTTACAATTTCAGCATATATATCTTGGGAGGGACACAAAAGTTCAGTACACAACTGAGTTATTGTTATAAACTCATGATTTCCCAGATAGATGGACATATACATATACACCTATGAAGGGGGTATGAGACAGGGAGGGTAGAGGGGAATGTGGGCGTGGATATATATATTTCTTAGCTCTGTCTGTTAAGACATCCTAGGAACATTTACACTCCAACAGCAATGAGCATACCTATTGGTGAGGTCTTATTTCTGATACCAGTCTTTAAAAGAAACCATGACTGCTTGAGGAAATGGTTGATTCCATGCCTGGAACTAAGAAACACAAAATAAATGTGAACTATCTTCCTTCATGAAAAAGTAAGTAGATGCTTAAATCATGATGGCAGCATGTCAAAGGACACTGATGCCAGTCTGAAAGGACCTTCCAATGGCCAAATCTGGAGTGATTTGAACATCAAAATAATAACAATGATTTATAATATATTGAATACAGTAGTCACTCCTTATTCATGAAGGATACAGCCCAAGGCCCCCAGTGGGTAGTGCCAAATCCTGTATGTACTATGTTTTTTTAATCTGATAACTGAGTTGGCTACTAAGTGACTAATGGGAAAGTAACATAAATAGTGTGGATATACTGGACAAAGGGATGATTTACATCCTGAGCAGGATGGAGCAGGAAGGTGCAAGATTTCATTCAGAACAGTGCATAATTTAAAACTTATACATTGTTTATTTCTGGAGTATTCCATTTAATATTTTGGATCATAATTGACTTTGGGTAACTGAAACCATGGAAGGTGAAATTAGAGATAAGGGGAAACTATTATAAAATTAAAATTCGGGCCCCGGCGCTCTCGCCTCCCGCGGCCCCGGCGCTCCCGCCTCCCGCGGCCCCGGCGCTCCCGCCTCCCGCGGCCCCGGCGCTCCCGCCTCCCGCGGCCCCGGCGCTCCCGCCTCCCGCGGCCCCGGCGCTCCCGCCTCCCGCGGCCCCGGCGCTCCCGCCTCCCGCGGCCCCGGCGCTCCGCCTCCAGCCCCGGCGCTCCCGGCGCCCCGGCGCTCCCGGCGCCCCGGTGCTCGGCCCGCACAGCTCATCACAGCCCGGCCTGAGAGGAGATCCACACAGGTCGGCTTCAAGGAAGGTCTGCAGGGATTTCTGCCAAATCTCCTGTGTCTGAGATTGTGCTGCTGGCTCGTGTGGGGCTTCTGCTGCCTGCTCGGAGGCAGGCAGCCATCTTGTTCCTGTCCGGCCCCACCCCCTCTGGGGCGAGCAGATGAGACAGCACCACCTGCTGGCGACTCAAGGTAACAACACCGAAACGGGAGAAATAAGCCTGATAAAGACATAGACCAAACTGCTGAAGGAAAGCTGACCTGAGCTGTCCTTCACAACATATCAGGGGCAATTGACTCTAACTGCAAACTAATTCACCGGCTTGAAAAGAAAACTACAAATCAGACCTGAAAGGACATTGGACTTAAACGAAAGGTCTCAGAGTGTGCTTCATTGATTCTATTAGTTTAAGGACTTAATTCTATTCCTACAGTATTGTTCCCCTTCTTTCTCTTTTCCTTTTCCTTTTCTTCTCTTTTCTTCTGTCTGTAAACCATGTCTTTGTATAGAGGAACAACACACCAATAAGGTGGTTGGATAGCGGTATG
>JAPVLO010001728.1:0-74198 GCA_027257055.1 Cephalopachus bancanus | reverse complement strand
ATATCTGTTTTTTTAATGTCTCCATATTATTCCCTGTGTATATTCCCATTTACTTTTTCCATTCCAGCTTTGATGGGTAACATGGGTGTACCATGTTTTTTGCAACTGTGATTAGAGCTGGAAAAATCATACATGTACAGGTATCATTTCGGTAAAATGATTTGAGTTCCTCCAGGTATATTCTCTACAGGGGAATGACTGAGTCACATGGCAGGTCAATATCTTGTTCCTTTACAAACCACCACACGATTTTCCAAAGATGTTACTCTACTTGTCAGTCCACATGCAATGTAAAAGAATTTATTTCTTCCCAAATCCTCACCTGCATATGTTATTGTTTGTTTTATTAATGATGGCCAGTCTTACAGGGGGTGTGTGCTATTTCAAAGTGGTTTCATTTGCATTCATTTCATTTGATGATGAGTGAGGCTGAGAAATTTTCATGTGTCTGCTGGCTGCCCGAATCTCTTCTTAGGAAAAGAGTCCAATCATGTGTTTTGCACACTTTTCAAAGGGAATATTTGTCTGATTTTTCTGAGTGTTTGAGTTTCTTTTAGATTCTAGATGGTATGCCTTTTTACAGGTATATAGGTGGAAAATCGTTTTCCTATTCTGTTGGCTATGTCTATGCTCTTCTGATGGTTTCTTTTGTTTTGCAGATGTATATTATTTCGATGAGATCCCACTTGTCTAACTTACTTCTTAGGGCGTGTGTTTTTAGGACTCTGAAGAGGAATTAGTTTCCCGTTCCAGTTTCCCTAATGGTATCTCCTGCGTTTTCTAAGATTAGTGTATTTTGGTTTTTTTCGTTTAGGTCTATAATCCCTTTATATAATGTGTATGGTGATAGATTGGGTAGTATTTCAATATTTTGCATGTCGACAGCCTTTTCCCAGTACCATTTACTGAATATGATCTCCATCACCAAGTGGGATTGGAAGATTTTTCAAAGATGAGTTGGTTGACAATTTGAGCATTTCATTCTCTGTACTGATCCATTGGCCTAGGGACCTATTCTTGAACCAATACCAGGCTGTGTTGATAACTTAAAATATATAGCAACGTTTGAAATCTGGAACTGCCATAGCTCCTGCTTTGTCTCTTTTGATAAGATTCTTTAGGTTATTCAGAATTTTTTATGGTTTCATATGAATTATTATATTTTTTGAGTTGGATTCTCACTCTCTTGCTCAGACTGGAGAGCAGTGGCCACTCCTGGCCACCGCAGCCTCGACCTTCTGGGCTCTGGCAACCCTTCCACCTCAGCCTTCCAATTATTCAGCAATACAGGCATGCTGTACCAGGCCCGGCGGATTTTTTGATTTATTGGAGAGATGAGGCGGGCCTGTCAGCTCAGGCAATCCACTCACCTCACCCACCCAGGGGCGCGGGGTTACAGGCTGAGCCACCGACCCGGCCATATGAATGCTTTATTGTAATCTCCAGGTCTGAGATGAATGATGTTAACTTAATCGCTATTTCATTGAATCTGGAGATTGATGAAAAGGCTCACTTTTACATTAAAAGAGTTATGTAAAATCAGGGAAACAAGCATGTCAAATTGTCAATGATGATTAGCCTCAGAACTTTGACATCATAATGGGAGTGACCTTGACTACTGAGCAATCCTTAGACTTCAAGCACTTGGGTACAGTGCACGGCCAAATGCTGTAGACATGGTGGATTTCATTCCAAGAAGTGAAGAGGACCATGTGTTGACACCTATCCAAAAATTTCTCGAGCGATAAGTGGCCATTCAAGAATCCTCTAGAAGAGGTAGATTTTTTTTTTTCTTTTTTAAAGCAGTCTTTAAAGAGAGGACCGAGAAGCTCCCAAATTGGGAGGGGAACTGAGGGTGTTTCCCAAGAGGTAGTATCTTATTATTATTTTCCTGAAATCCTGTTGGAGCTTGGTGATAGCAGAATCAAATAATATAGTAGCACTTTTTGTAGTTTAGAAACTTTTGGATGTTTTTTGTATAGTGTAACAGCTTTTGAATACTTTGTCCTTCAGGATTTGAACTTTGCTTTTGCTAAGTACATAATCCATTTTCCCGAATTTTCAATTATCAAAATTTTTATACTAATGCAGAACCAAAATACTTACTACTTTTTAAATCTCCATGTTATTTTGTATATATATTGGGCTCCAAATTCTCTTTTTTCTGTGTTCCTCATTGTAAATGCTTGGTGATTAAAAGTATCAGATTAATCGGATACTTTGTTGCAGAGTAGAGCATTATGTCTTAGAGAAAATAATAGATGATTCAATGAAAATACTCTTTTAAAATGTAAATTGGTGTAAAATATAAAGGGAACGTGATTTTATATTTCCTTCAAATATATAGGGGAAACTTTTATCTAAGGATTGCATATCTATAACATTTAATCAATATTAACAAGCAGAATATAAAGAGTGCACCAAAAAAAGGTACACCAATTTAAGAATCGAAAAAGCTGTATTAAATTATGATACTGTTTTATTTTCTAAAATTTTTAAGATTTATTATGCATTCTGCCTTCTGAATAGCTCTTACGTACACTGAACCTCAAGGTACATTTTTATAAGAAAGATATAGATCTGGCATCTCATCAAGTTTCAATTTAGGCAGAATAATACATACAGAATTTATG
This sequence comes from Cephalopachus bancanus, assembly GCA_027257055.1. Classification (NCBI taxonomy): domain Eukaryota; kingdom Metazoa; phylum Chordata; class Mammalia; order Primates; family Tarsiidae; genus Cephalopachus; species Cephalopachus bancanus. The sequence continues at coordinate 71,565 of JAPVLO010001728.1, read as the reverse complement.
TGAGAGACACTGTAGTTTTCAATTTTGAAGGCAGAATTATACCATGAATTTCAATGTATTAAAACAAGAAGGAGTTATCATTGGTTTATTTTTACAATTCTTAAAAGAGTCAATCACGGCATGATGAACATTTCTAGGCTCAACCCTGAATTGTAAACATTTATATATATATAATTGTAAAAAATATATATAATAAATAAATAAAGTCAATTGCATGTTTTACAACTTTCATTTACTTATTTATTTATTTATATATTTTAATTTTTTTAAATATGTGGGTTACAATTCAGAGTTAGAAACACAAACATTGATTTTGCAGGGGCCCTTGTTGATGAGGTATGCCCCTCCCTTCCTTAGCAGTATCCCTCCACTGCCAATCTCACCCCTCCCCCTAAACAGTTTTCCACTACGGCCAATCACTTTGTGACAGCACTGTAACTGATCAAGTTCAGTTCATGAGTGAGGACATATGAAACTCTGTTCTTTGTTTCTGTGATAAATTACTGAACATGACCCACCTCATATCCATCAAACGCTTCTGCAAAATCCTTATAGCTGTCCTTTCTTAAGGGTACCTAAGATTCCAGTGTTTATATACCACATTTATTTTACCCATTCCAGCTTTGATGGGAAACATGGTTGGTACCATGTTTTTTTGCAATTGTGATTAGGGATTCGTAAAACATACTAGTGCAGGTATCTTATTGGTAAAATGATTTGAGTTCCTCCAGGTATATTCTCGACCGGGGAATTGCTGAGTCACATGGTACATCAATATCTTCTCCTGTTACAAACCACCACACTGTTTTCCAAAGATGTTGTTCTACTTTTCTGTCCACTTGCTGTGTAGAAGCATTTATTTCTTCCCAAATTCTTACCTGTATCTGTTATTGTTTTTTAATTATGATGTCCAGTCTTACAGGGGTATGTGGTATTTCAAAGTGGTTTCCTTTGCATTTCTTTGATGATGAGTGAGGCTGAGTAATTTTCCTGGGTCTGCTGGCTGCTCGTATCTCTTCTTATGAAAAGTGTCCAATCATGTATTTTGCATTGTTTGTCTGATTTTTCTGAGTGTTTGAGTTTCTTGTGGATCCTAGATGTTATACCTCTTAACAGATGTATTTGTGGAGAAACGTTTTTTTCCCCTTCTGTCATTGGTATCCCTGCTCTTCTGATGGTTTCTTTTGTTTTGCAGAAGTATATTAATTTGATGAGATCTCACTTGTCTAACTTTCTTCTTAAGGCATGTGTATTTAGGGTACCGAAGAGGAATTCGTTTCGGGTTCCAGTTTCCCTAATGCTGTCTCCTACGATTTCTAAGATTATTATAATTTGATGTTTTAGTTTTAGGTCTTTGATCCTTTAGAGTTAACGTGTATGGTGATAGATAGGGCTCCTGTCTCAATCTGGTGCATGTTGTCATCTTTTTCCCAGCACCATTTACTGAATATATTCTCCATTACCCCGTGGTTCTTGGAGGTTTTTTCAAAGATGAGTTGGTTGAGAATTTGAGGATTTCCTTCTGTATTCTGATCCTTTGGCCTATGGACGTATTCTTGTACCAATACCTGGCTGGATTGATTACTGTAACATATAATAAAGTTTGAAACCTAGAACAGTGATAACTCCTGCTTTGTTTGTTTTGATAAAATTGTTTTGTCTATTCTTGATTGTTTGTAATTTCATATGAATTCTTTTTTTTTTTAAGTTGGAATCTCACTTTTTTTCCCATATGGGACTGCAGTGGCTGCTCCCAGCCACTGCAGCCTAGACCTGCTCTGCTCCCTTGACCTTTCTGCATCAGCCTTCCAAGTAACCTGAATGATAGGTATGCGCTACAATCCCCGTCCAATTTTTTGATTTATTGTAGAGATGATGTCTCTCTGCCCAGGAGGTCATCGAATCCACAGGCTCAGGCAATCCACTCACCTCATCCTCCCAAATTCTCTTTTTTCTGTGCGCCTCATAGTAAATGCTTAGTGTTTAAAAGTATCAGATTAATCTGATACCTTTTGCAGAGAACATCATTATGTCTTAGTTAGAGAAAATACTAGGGGATTCAATGGAATACTCTTCTAAAAATATAAATTGGGTTAAAAATAAAGAGAATGCGATTTTATATTTCCTTCAAATATAAAAAGGAAATTTTCTCTGAGTATTGCACATCTGTAACATTTAATCAAAATTAACAACCAGAAAATACAGAGTGCACCAAGAAAATGTCCACCAATTTTAAGAATAGAAAAATCTGTATTACATTATGATACTGTTTTATGTTCTAAAATTTTAAAGATTTACTATGCATTCTGCCTTCTGAATAGCACTTAGGTACACTGAATCCCAATGTTCAATATTCTAACAATGATATAGATCTGGAATCTCAACAAGTTTCAATTTAGGCAGAATGAAACACGCAGAATTTATGTGAGAAACACTGTAGTTGTCAATTTTGAAGGTAGAATTGCACCATGTATCCAACGTATTAAATGAAAAGGAGTTATCATTGGAGTATTATACATTTCTTAAAAAATCAATCCCTGCATAATGAACATTTCTAGACCCAACCCCATATTGTAACCATTTTTAAAGTTAAAAAAGATTTAAAAAATAGAATAAAAAAATAAAGTCAGTTGTATGTTTTACAGCTTCCATTTATTTATTAACTTAAAAATTTATTTTAATTTTTTAAAAAATATGTGGTAAAATTCAGAGTTCGATACACAAACACTGATTATGCAGTGTCCCTGGTTGATTCGGTATGCCCCTTTCTCCTTTAGCAGTTTCCCTCTACTGCCAATCTCACCCCTCTCCAAAAAATGTTTTCTATTATGGCGAGTCACTTTCTTACAGCACTATAAGTGATCGAGTTCAGCTAATTCGTGAGAACATATGGAACTCTGTTCTCTGTTTCTGTGATAAATCACTGAAAATGTCCTTGCACATATCCATCAAACGTCCTACAAAATCCTTATATATGTCCTTTTTTATGACTGCATAATATTCCACTGTGTATATACCACATTTATTTGATCCATTCCAGCTTTGATGGGCAACAGGGTTGTTAACATGATTTTGCAATTGTGATTAGAGCTGCAAAAAACATAGTTGTGCAGGTATCTTCTCGGTAAAATGATTTGAGTTCCTCCAGGTATATTCTCTACAGGGGAATGACTGAGTCACATGGTAGGTCAATATCTTGTCCCTTTACAAACCACCACACTGTTTTCCAAAGATGGTGCTCTTCTTTTCAGTCCTCATGCAGTGTAGAAGAATATATTCTTCCCCACATCCTTACCTGCATCTGTTATTGTTTGTTTTATTAATGATGGCCAGTCTTACAGGGCGTATGTGGAATTTCAAAGTGGTTTCATTTGCATATCTTTGATGATGAATGTGTCTGCCAGATGTCCTTATCTTTTCTTATGAAAATGTCCAATCACGAATTTTGCACTTTTTAAAGCGAATGTTCGTCTGATTTTTCTGAGTGTTTGAGTTACTTGTAAATCCTAGATGTTATGCCTTTTAAAGATATATAGGTGGAGAATTGTCCTTCCCTTTCTGTCGGCTGTATCCCTGCTCTTCTGATGATTTCTTTTGTTTTGCAGAAGTATATTAATTTGATGTGATCCCACTTGTCTAACTTACTTATTAAGTGTTGAGTATTTAGTTTTCTGAAGCGGAATTGTATTCAAATTCCAGTTTCCCTAATGGCATCTCCTGCGATTTCTAAGATTATTATAATTTGGTGTTTTACATTTATGTCTTTGATCCATTGAGAATTAATGTGTATGGTGATAGATAGGGGTCATGTTTCAATCTGGTGCATGCTCTCAGCCTATTCCCCGAACCATTTACAAAATATATTCTCCACTAATCAGTGAGTCTTTGAGGTTTTGCAAAGATGAGTTGCAGAGAATTTGATGATTTCATTCTCTGTCCTGATCCATTGGCCTATGGATCTATTCTTGTACCAATACCAGGCTGTTTTGATTACTGTACATATAGTAAAATTTAAAGTCTAGAATAGTGATAACTCCTGCATTGTTTCTTTTGATAAGATTCTTTTGGCTATTCTTGATTGTTTATGGTTTCATATGAATTCTTTTTTTTCTTTTTTTTGAGTTGGAGTCTCCCTCTTTCGCCCTGACTGGAGTGCATTGGCTGCTCCCAGCCACCGCAACCTCGACCTGTTGGGCTCCGGTGATCCTTCCACCTCAGCATTCCAAGTAGCCTGAATGACAGGCATGCGCTACCACACCCGGGCGATTTTTTGCTTTATTGTAGAGATGAGTTCTCACTTCCCAGACGGGTCTCGATCCCGCGGGTTCAGGCAATCCACTCACCTCAGCCTCCCAAGGGCGTGGGATTACAGGCTGTGTCACCGAGGCCGGCTCATATGAATTCTTTATTGTAATTTTCAGGTCTGAGAAGAATGAAGTTAATATAATGGTTATTTCATTGAATCTGTAGATTTTCCAAAAGGCTAATTTTTACATTAAAGATGGAAGCAAACTCAGGAAAATAAGCCTGTCAAATTGTCATTAATGACATCAGCCTCAGAACTTTGACCTCATAATTGGAGGGACTTTGACTACTTAGCAATCCTTAGGCTTCAAGGTTTGTGTACAGTGCTCTGCCAAATGCAGTCGACATAGTGGATTTTACTCCCAAGAAATGAATAAAACCATGTGTTCACACCTATCCAAAAACTTCTCCAGGGATAAGTGACCATTCGAAAATCCACTAAACGAGAAAGTCTTTTTTTATTTTGTTGTAAAGCAGTATTTATTGAGAGGACAGAGAAACTTCCATACTGGGAGGGGACCTGAGTGTGTTGCCCACAATGTTGTGTTTTATTATTAGGGTCACCTATCCTGTTGGAGCTTGGTTATAACAAAACCACATACTATTTTAGCATTTTCTTTAGTTTAGAAACTTTTGGATGTTTTTAGTATTATGTAACAGCCTTTGAGCTGTTTTTCTAAAAGGATTTGAACATCGCTTTATCTAAGATCATCATCAATTTTTCAGAATTTTCAATAATCTATATTTTTATACTAATGAGGAACACAAATACTTACTACTTTGTAAATCTCAATGTTATTCTGGTTAATGTATATTGGGTCCCAAATTCTCTTTTTTTTGTCTGCCTGATTTTAAATGCTTGGTGTTTAAAAGAATTACAGTAATCTGATACTTTGTTGCAGAGTACAGCATTATGTCTTAGGTAGAGAAAATACTAGGTGATTCAATGGAAATACTCCTTTAAAATATGAATTTGGTTAAAATATGAAGGGAATATTATTTTATATTTCCATCAAATATATAAGGGAAAGTTTCCCCTAAGGATTGCACATCTGTAATTTTAATCAAAATTAACAAGCAGAAAATACAGAGTGCACCATGAAAATGTACACAAATTATAAGAATGGAGAAAGCTGTATTAAATTGCGATACTGTTTTATTTTCTAAAATTTTTAAAATTTATTTTTGCATTCTGCCTTCTGAATAGCGCTTAAGTACACTGAATCTCAAGTTTCAGTTATCTAGGATTGATATAGATCTGGAATCTCAAAAAAGTTTCAATTTAGGCAGAATAAAACATTCAGAATTTCTGTAAGAAATACTGTAGTTGTCAATTTTGAGGCAGAATTATACCATGTATTCTTAAGTATTAATAGAAAAAGGAGTTATCATTGCAGTATTATACAATTCTAAGAAATCAATAAGTGCATAATGAACATTTCTAGGCCCAACCCTGTATTGTAACCATTTTTAAAGTAAAAAAGAATAAAAGATAGAATAAACAAATGTCGGTTGCATGTTTTACATCTTAGATTTTTTTGTGTATCTCAGCAACTACTTTTTTTATTTTTATTTTTTATTTATTTTATTTATTTATTTTTTATTGTGAAGTTGTGGGGTACAGTTAAGGGTTAGGTATACAATTGCGTTTCATGCAGGCACCCTGTTGATATGGGATGTTTCCCATACCCAGACAGATATTTGCTACTGTTAATTCCCATCTCCCTCCCCCCACCAGTTTCCCAGTGCAGTCAGTCATTTTCGTATAGTATTGTATTGGATGTTTAAGGTCCATTATATGAGTGAGAACATGTGATACTCGGATCTTTGTTTCTGTGAGAGGTCACTCAGTATTATAGACTCTAGTTCCATCCAAGTTGCTGCGAAATTCATGATTTAATAATTTATTTTAATTTTTTAAAAATGAGGGTACTATTCAGAGTTAGATATACAAACATTAATTATGAAGCGTCCCTGGTTGATGAGGTATGCCCCTCCCTTTCTTAGCAGTATCTCTCCACTGTCAATCTCACCCTTCCCTGTAAACATTGTTCCACTACTGCCAATCCTTTTCTTACAGCAATATAAGTGATCAAGTTCAGCTCATGAGTGAGCACATATGGAACTTTGCTCATTGTTTCTGTGATAAATCACTGAAAATGTCTGACTTCATATCCATCAAACGTTCTACAAAATCCTTCTATCTGTCCTTTATATGGCTGCATAGTATTCCACTGTGTATTCCCCACATTTATTTTATACATTCCAGCTTTTATGGGCAACATGGTTGGCACCATGTTTTTTGCAATTGTAATTAGAGCTGCGGAAAACATACTTGTACAGGTATGTTTTCGGTAAAATGACTTGATTTCCTCCAAGTATATTCTCTACAGGGGAAATAGTGACTCACATGGTTGATCAATATCTTGTCCCTTCAGAAACCAACACACTCTTTTCCAAAGACGTTGCTCTACTTTGCAGTGCAGAAACTTTTTTCCCCCAAATTCTTACCAGCCTCTGTTATTGTGTGTTTTATTAATGATGGCAAGTCTTACAGGGGGTATGTGGTATTTCAAAGTGGTCTCATTTGCATTTTTTTATGATGAGGGAAACTGAGCAATTTTCATGTGTCTGCTGGCTGCCCTTGTCTCTTCTTATGAAAAGTGTCCAATCACAAATTTTGCACATTTTTCAAAGGGAATGTTTGTCTGATTTTTCTGTGTTTGATTTTCTTGTAGATCCTAGATCTTATGCCTCTTTACAAATATATAGTTTGAGAATAGTTTTACACATTCTGTAGGCTGTTTCCTTGCTCTTCTGATGTTTTCTTTGTTTTGCAAAAGTACTTTTAATTTGATGAGATCCCACTTGTGTAACTTACTTCTTACAGCATGGGTATTTAGGGTTCTGAAGAGGAATTAGTTTCCGGTTCCAGTTACCATAATGGTGTCTTCTGGATTTTCTAAGATTATTTTAATTTAGTATTTTACGTTTAGGTCTTTGATCCTTTTAGAGTTAATGTGTATGGTGATAGTTAGGTGTCCCTTGTGTTAAGCCTTATCCCAGCACCATTTTCAGAATATGTTCTCCATTACCCAGTGTGTCTTGGAGGTTTTTTCAAAGATGAGTTGGTTGAGAATTTGAGGATTTCATTCTCTATCCTGATCCATTGGACTATTTACCTATTCTTGTATCAATACCAGGCTGTGTTGATTACTGTAAACATATAGTAAAGTTTGAAGTCTGGAACTGCCATAGCTCCTGTTTCTTTTTATAAGATTCATTTGGCTATTCATGATTTTTTATGGTTTCATATGAATTCTTTATTGTAATTGCCAGGTCTTAGAAGAAAGCTGTCAACTTAATGGTTATGTTATTGAATCTTTAGATTAACTAAAATGCTAATTTTTATATTAAAAGAGGTAAGTAAAGTAAGGGAAACAAGCATGTAAAATTGTCATTCATGATATCACCCTCAGAACTTTGACATAATAATGGGAGGGACCTTGTCTACTGAGCAAACCTCAGGTTTCAAGCACTTGTGTACAGTGCTCTGCCAAATGCGGTAGACATGGTGGATTTCCTTCCCAAGAAGTGAAGAGAACCATGTGTTCACACCTATCCAAAAATTTATCCAGGGATTTGTGACCATTCAAGAATCCTCTAATCGAGGAAGTCTTTTTTTTTTAAAGCAGTGTTTATTGAGATGACCCAGAAATTCCCAAACTGGGAGGGGACCTGCGGTGGTTGCCCAAGAGTTGATTTTTATTATTATGGTCATGGCGTCTTGTTGAGGCTTTTTTGTAGCACAACCAAATAATATTTTAGCACTTTCTTTAGTTTAGAAACTTCTGGATGTTTTTAGTATTGTGTAACAGACTTTGAGTCATTTTCCTACAGGATTTGAACACTGCTATTGGTTATGCTAGGTCCCTGAATGATGAGGTATGCCCATTCTTTCCTTACCAGTATCCCTCCACTGCCGATCTCACCCCACCCCCTAAGCAGGTTTCCACTGATGCCAGTCACTTTCTTACAGCACTATAAGTGATACCGTTAAGATCAGAAGTGAGAACATATGGAAGTCTGTTCTTTGGTTCTGTGATAAATCACTGAAAATGACCTACATCATATCCATCAAACATTCTGCAAACTCCTTTTATCTGTCCTTTTTTATGGCTGCATTATATTCCACTGTGAATACACCACATTTATTTCATCCATTCCAGCTTTGATGGGCAACATGGTTGGTACCATGTTTTTTGCAATTGTGATTAGAGCTGCAAAAAACATACTGGTAAAATGATTTGAGATCCTCCAGGTATATTCTCTACAGGGGAAATTCTGAGTCACATGGTAGGTCAATATCTTGTCCCTTTACAAACCACCACACTGTTTTCCAGAGTAGAAGCATTTATTTCTTCCCAAATCTTGACCTGTATCTGTTATTGTTTGTTTTATTAATGATGGCCAGTCTTACAGGGGGCATTTGGTATTTCAAAGTGGTTTCCTTTGCATTTCTTTGATGATGAGTGAGGCTGAGCAATTTTCATGGGTCAGCTGGCTGCCCATGTCTCTTCTTATGAAAAGTGTCCAATCACGTATTTTGCACACTTTTCAAAGGGAATGTTTGTCTGATTTTTCTGAGTGTTTGAGTTTCTTGTAGATCCTAGATATTATGCCTCTTTACAGATATATTGGTGGAGAATGGTTTTTACCATTCTGTTGGCTTTATCCCTGTTGTTCTGATGGCTACTTTTGTTTTGCAGTAGTATATTAATTTGATGAGATCCCACTTGTCTAACTTACTTCTTAAGGCATTGGTATTTAGGACTTTGAAGACGATTTAGTTGCGGTTCCAGTTTCCCTAATGGTGTCTCCTGTGTTTTCTAGGATTCTTTAATTTGTTGTTTTACATTTAGGTCTTTGATCCATTTAGAATTAATGTGTAAAGTGATAGAGAGGGGTCCTGTTTCAATCTTGTGCATGTTGTCAGCCTTTCCACAAAACCATGTACTGAATATGTTCTCCATTACCCAAAGAGTCTTGAAAGTTTTTTCAAAGATGAGTTGGTTTAGAATTTGAGGATTTTATTCCCTGTTCTGATCCATTTGCCTAGGACCTATTCTTGTACCAATACCAGGCTGTGCTGATTACTGTAAATATGTAGTAGAGCTTGAAGTCTGGAAGTGTTATACCTCCTTCTTTGTTCCTTTTGATAAGATTCTTTGGCTATACAGGATTGTTTATGATTTCGTATGAATCCTTTATTGTAATTTCCTTGTCTGAGAATAATTATGCTAACTTAATGGTTATTTCATTGAATCTGTAGACTGACTAAAAGGCTAATTATTACAGTATAAGATGTAAGTAAAGTCAGGGAATCAAGCATATGAATTTGTCATTTATGACCTCAGTCTCAGAACTTTGAAAACCTAATGGGAGGGAACTTGACGACTGAATAATACTTAGGCTTCAAGCACTTCTGTACAGAGCTCTGCTAAATGTGGTAGACATTGTCGATTTCATTCCGAAGATGTAAAGATAACCATGCATTCACATGGTGAACACATCCAAAAATTTCTCCAGGGATAAGTGACCATTCAAGAATCCTATAAATGAGGTAGTCTTTTTTTAAAAAAAGTAGTCTTTATTGAGAGGACCGAGAAACTCCCAAACTGGGAAGGGACCTGAGGGGGTCGCCCACAATGTAGTCTTTTATTTTTATGATCACGGAGTCCTGATGGAGCTTGGTTATACCACAACCCAACAATATTTTAGCACTTTCTGTAGTTTAGAAATTTTGGGGTGCTTTTAATATTGTATAACAGCTTTGATCAGTTTTTCCTACAGGATTTGAACATTGCTTTTCCTAAGATTATAATAAATTTTCCAGAATTTTCAATATTCTAAATTTTTATGCGAATGAAGAGCCCAAATTTTTACTATTTGTAAATCTCCAGGTTATTTTGTTTTTATATATATTGGGCCGCAAAATCTTTTTTTCTGTGGGCCTCATTAAATGCTTGGTGATTAAAGTATCAGATTAATTGGATTCTAGAGTACAGCATTATATCTTGGGTAGAGTAAATACTAGGGAAATCAATGGAAACACACTTTTAAAATATAAATTGGGTTAAAATATAAAGGGAATGTGATTTTATATTTCCTTCAAATATATAAGGGATACATTTCTCTAATGATCATCTGTAACATTTAATCAAAATTAACAAGCAGAAAATACAGAGTGCACCAAGAAAGTGGACAAAATTTTAAGAATAAAAAAGCTGTATTAAATTGTGTTACTGTTTTATTTTCTAAAATTTTAAAGATTTATTATGCATTCTGTCTTTTGAGTAGCATTTAGGTACACTGAATGTCAAGGTTCAGTTTTCTAAGAATGATATAGATCTAGAATCTCAACAAGTTTCAATTTAGGCAGAATAAAACATTGAGAATTTATGTGAGAAACACTGTAGTTGTCAATTTTGAAGGCAGTATTATACCGTGTATTCCATGTATTAAAAGGAAAAGGAGTTATCATTGGAGTATTATACAAATCTTTAAAAAATCAATCCCTGCTTTAATGAACATTTCTAGGCCCAACCCTGAATTGTGACCATTTTTAAAGTAAAAACAAAAAATAAAAATTGGAATAAACAAAAAAAGTCAATTGCATGTTTTGCAGTTTCATTTAATTATTTATTTAGTTATTCATTTTAATTTTTTAAATAATGTGCACAATTCAAAATTAGATACACAAGCATTGATTATGCAGGGTCCCTGGATGATGAGGTATGCCCCTCCCTTCCTTACCATTATCCCTCCACGAGCAATCACACTTTTCCCCCTAAACAGGTTTTCAGTACTGCCGATCACTTTCTTACAGTACTATAAGTGATCCAGTTGAGCTCATGAGTGAGAATATATGGAACTCTGTTCTTTGGTTCTGTGATAAATCACTGAAAATGACCTAACTCATATCCATCAAACGTTCTGCAAAATTCTTCTATGTGTACATTTTTATGGCTGCATAATATTCCACTCTATATATACGACATTTATTTTATCCATTTCAGCACTGATGGGCAACATGGTTGGTACCATGTTTTTTTGCAATTGTGATTAGACATGCAAAAAACATACTGGAGCAAAAGCAAAGTTCAAATCCTTTGGACAACGGGATCAAAGGCTGTTACACAATACTAAAAATATCCAAAAATTTTCTAAACTAAAGAAAGGGTTGGACCTAGATATGTTCATTATGCAGGGATTGATTTTTTAAGAAATGTATAATACTCCAACGATAACTCCTTTTCATTTAATACATTGGATACATGGTGTAATTCTACCTTCAAAATTGACAACTACAGTGTTTCTTACATAAATTCTGCGTGTTTCATTCTGCCTAAATTGAAACTTGTTGAGATTCCAGATCTATATCATTGTTAGAATATTGAACATTGAGATTCAGTGTACCTAAGTGCTATTCAGAAGGCAGAATGCATAGTAAATCTTTAAAATTTTAGAACATAGAACAGTACCGTAATTTAATACAGATTTTTCCATTCTTAAAATTGGTGGACATTTTCTTGGTGCACTCTGTATTTTCTGGTTGTTAATTTTGATTAAATGTTACAGATGTGCAATACTCAGAGAAGTTTCCTTTATATATTTGAAGGAAATATAAAATCACATTCCCTTTATATTTTAACCCAATTTATATTTTTAGAAGAGTATTTCCATTGAATCCCCTAGTATTTTCTCTAACTAAGACATAATGATGTTCTCTGCAAAAGGTATCAGATTAATCTGATACTTTTAAACACTAAGCATTTACTATGAGGCACACAGAAAAAAGAGAATTTAGGAGGATGAGGTGAGTGGATTGCCTAAGCCTGTGGATTCGATGACCGCCTCGGCAGAGAGACATCATCTCTACAATAAATAAAAAAATCGGACGGGGGTGGTAGCACATGCCTGTCATTCAGGCTACTTGGAAGGCTGATGCAGAAAGGTCAAGGGAGCAGAGCAGGTCTAGGCTGCGGTGGCTGGGAGCAGCCACTGCAGTCCTCTGTGGGCAAAAGAGTGAGTCTCCAAATAAAAAATTAAAATAAAAATAATTCATATGAAATTACAAACAATGAAGAATAGCCAAAAGAATCTTATCAAAACAGACAAAGCATTAGTTATAACTGTTCTAGACTTCAAACTTTATTATATGTTACAGTAATCAACCCAGCCAGGTATTGGTACAAGAATAGGTCCATAGGTCAATGGATCAGGACACAGAAAGAAATCCTCAAATTCTCAAACAACTCATCTTTGAAAAAACCTCCAAGACCCACAGGGTAATGGAGAACATATTCAGTAAGTGGTGCCGGGGAAAAGATGACAACATGCACAAACTTGAGACAGGAGCCCTATCTAAAACCATACACATTAACTCTAAATGGATCAAAGACCTAAAATTATAACACCAAATTATAATAATCTTAGAAATGGTAGGAGACAGCATAAGGGAAACTGGAACCCGAAACTAATTCTTCTTCTGTACCCTAAAAACTCATGCCTTAAGAACAAAGTTAGACAAGTGAGATCTCATCAAATTAATATATTTCTGCAAAACAAAAGAAACCATCAGAAGAGCAAGGATACCGCCGACAGAATGGGAAAAACGTTTCTCACAAATATATCTAAGAGGCATATCATCTAGGATTTACAAGAAACTCAAACACTCAGAAAAATCAGACAAACATTACCTTTGAAAAGTGTGCAAAATACGTGATGGGACACTTTTCATAAGAAGAGATACGGGCAGCCAGCAGACACAGGAAAATAGCTCAGCCTCACTCATCATCAAAGAAATGCAAAGGAAAGCACTTTGAAATATCACATACCCCTGTAAAACTGGACATCATAATTAAAAAACAATAACAGATACAGGTAAGAATTTGGGAAGAAATAAATGCTTCTACACAGCAAGTGGACTGAAAAGGAGAACAACTTCTTTGGAAAACAGTGTGGTGGTTTGTAACGGGGAGAAGATATTGACGTACCATGTGACTCAGCAATTCCCTGGTGGGGGAATATACCTGGAGGAACTCAAATCATTTTACCAATAGGATTCCTGCACTAGTATGTTTTACAAATCTCTAATCACAATTGCAAAAAAACATTGTACCAACCGTTCCCCATCAAAGCTGGAATGGGTAAAATAAATGTGGTATATAAACACTGGAATCTTATGCACCATTAAGAAAAGACAGTTACAAGGATTCTGCAGAACGTTTGATAGATATGAGGTAGGTCATTTTCAGATTCATTCACAGAAACAACGAAAAGAGTTCCGTATGTCCTCACTCATGAACTGAACTTGATCAGTTACAGTGTTGTCACAAAGTGATTGGCAGAAGTGGAAAACTGTTTAGGGGGATGGGTGAGATTGGCAGTGGAGGGCTACTGCTAAGGAAGGGAGGGCATACCACATCAACGAGGGACGCTGCAAAATCAATGTTTGTGTATCTAACTCTGAATTGTAACCCACATATTTAAAAAAATTGAAATAAATAAATAAAAGTAAATGAAAGCTGTAAAACATGCAACTGACTTTACTTATTTATTATATATATTTTTTACTGTAAAAAATGGTTACAAATCAGGGTTGAGCCTAGAAATATTCATCATGCCGTGATTGATTCTTTCAAGAATTGTAAAATAAACAAATGATAACTCCTTCTCTTTTTAATACATTGAAATTCATGGTATAATTCTGTCTTCAAAAATTGACAACTACAGTGTCTCTCACATAAATTCTGTATGTTTTATTCTGCCTAAATTGAAACTTGTTGAGATACCAGATCTATAACCTTCTTCTAAAAATGTACCTTGAAGTTCAGTGTACCTAAGAGCTATTCAGAAGGCAGAATGCATAATAAATCTTAAAAATTTTAGAATGTAAAACAGTATCATAATTTAATGAAGCTTTTTCGATTTTTAAATTTATGTGCCTTTTTTCGTGCACTCTTTATATTCTGCTTGTTAATTTTGATTAAATATTACAGATGTGCAATCCTTAGATAAATGTTTCCCTTATGTATTTGAAGGAAATATAAAATAACGTTCCCTTTATATTTTAAACCAATTTGTATTTTAAAAGATTATTTTCATTGACTCCCCTAGTATTTTCTCTACATAAGACATAATGCTCTACTCTGCAACAAAGTATCCGATTAATCTGATACTTTTAATCACCAAGCATTTACAATGAGGAACACAGGAAAAAGAGAATTTGGGGCCCAATATACATAAAACAAAATAACATGGGAATTTAAAAAGTAGTAAGCATTTTGATTCTGCATTAGTATAAAAATTTAGAAAATTGACTATTCTGGAAAATTGTTTATGTACTTAGCAAAAGCAAAGTTCAAATCCTGTAGGACAAAGGGATCAAAGGCTGTTACACTATACTAAAAACATCCAAAAAGTTTCTAAACTACAGAAAGTGCTACTATATTATTTGGTGGTGCTATCACCAAAGCTCCAACAGAACTTCATGAACATAATAATAAGATACTACCTCTTGGGAAATACCCTTAGGTCCCCTCCCAGTTTGGGAGATTCTCGGTCCTCTCTATAAAGACTGCCTTAAAACGAAAACAAACAAAAAAAAAGACTACCTTATTTAGAGGATTCTTGAATAGTCACTTATAACTCGAGAAATTATTGGATAGCTGTCAACACATGGTCCTCTTCACTTCTTGGAATGAAATCCACCATGTCTACCGCATTTGGCCATGCACTGTACTCAAGTGCTTGAAGTCTAATGATTGCACAATAGTCAAGGTCACTCCCATTATGATGTCAAAGTTCTGAGGCTGATGTCATCATTGACAATTTGACATGCTTGTTTCCCTAAGTTTACATACCTTTTTTAATTTAAAGTGAGTCCTTTTGTCAATCTACAGGTTCAAAGAAAAAACAATTAACTTAACATCATTCTTCTCACATAGCACTTGTAAGTCTGGTCATCATTAATATAACAATCAATAATATATGCAGGTGAGGATTTGGGAAGAAATAAATCCTTTGCATTGTATGTGGACTGACAAGTAGAGCAACATCTTTGGAAAATCGTGTGGTGGTTTGTAAAGGAACAAGATATTGACCTGCCATGTGACTCAGTAATTCCCCTGTAGAGAATATACATGGAGGAACTCAAATCATTTTACCGAAAAGATACCTGTACATGTATGATTTTTCCAGCTCTAATCACAATTGCAAAAAACATGGTACCAAACATGTTACCCATCAAAACTGGAATGGATAAAGTAAATGTGGAATATACATAGGAGAATATTATGGAGACATAAAAAAGGACAGATATAAAAATTTTGCAGAACATTTGATTCATATGAAATATGTCATTTTCAGTGATTTATCACAGAAACAAAGAACTAAGTTCCAAAAGTTCTCACTCATGAGCTGAGCTTGATCACTTATAGTGCTGTAAGAAAGTGATTTGCAGTACTGGAAAACTGTTAAGGGAAGGGGTGGGATTGGCACTGGAGGGATACTGCTAAGGAAGGAAGGGGCATGCCTCATCAACCAGGTACTCTGCTTAATCAATGTTTGTATATCTAACTCTGAATTGTTTCCCACATTTTAAAAATGTTAAAATAAATTATAAAATCAATCAATAAATAAAAGCTGTAAAACTTGCAACTGAATTTCTCTCTTTTTTATTTTTTTTACTTTAAAAGTGGGTATAATTCAGGGTTGGGCTTAGAAATATTCATTATGCAGGGATTGATTACTTCAGAATTGTATAATACTCCAATGATATCACCTTTTCCTTCTAATACTTTGGAAATCATGGTATAATTCTGCCCTCAAAGTTGACAGCTACAGTGTTTCTCACATAAATTCAGAATGTTTTATTCTGCCTAATTGAAACTTGCTCAGTTTCCGGATCTATATCATTCTTAGAAAACTGAACCATGAGTTTCAGTGTACCTGAGTGCTATACAGAAGGAAGAATGCATAAAAAATATTAAAGTGTTAGAAAACAAAACAGTATTGTAATTAAATACAGCTTTTTCCATCCTTAAAATTTGTGGACATTTTCTTGGTGCACTCTGTATTTTATGCTTGTTAGATTTGATTAAATGTTACAGATGTGCAATCCTTAGATAAAAGTTTCCCTTATGTATTCGAAGGAAATATAAAATCACCTTCCCTTTATATTTTAAACCAATTTATATTTTAAAAGAGTATGTTCATTGAATCCCCTATTACTTTCTCTACCTGAGACATAATGCTCTACTCTGCAACAAAGTATATGATTTATCTGATACTTTTAATCACGAAGCATTTACAATGAGGAACACAGAGAATTTGGGGCCCAATATGTATATAAACCAGAATAACATGGATATTTACAAAGAAGTAACTATTTGGGTTCTGCAGTAGTATAAAAATTTAGATAATTGAAAATTCTGAAAAATTGATTATGATCTGAGCAAAAGCAAGGTTCAAATACTGTAGGAAAAAGTGCTCAAAGGCTGTTACACAAAACTAGAAACATCGAAATAGTTCCTAAAATAAGGAAAGTGCTAATATATTTTGTTTGTGCTATCACCAAGCTCCAACAGGACTCCATGAACATAATATTAAGATACTTCTGCTTGGGCAACACCCTCAGGTTTCCTACCAGTTTGGGAGTTTCTCAGTATTCTCTATAAAGACTGCTTTAAAAAGAAAAATAAAAAAGACTACTCATTTAGAGGATGATTGAATGGTCACTCATTTCTGGAGAAATTTTTGGAATAGGTGTCAACACATGGTTCTCTTCACAACATGGGAATGAAATCCACCATGTCTACCGCATTTGGCAAAGCACTGTACACATGTGCTTGAAGCCTAGGGATTGCTCAGTTGTCAAGGTCACTCCCATTATGATGTCAAAGTTCTGAGGCTGATGTCATCATTGACAGTTTGACATGCTTGTTTCCTGAGTTTACTTACCTCTTTTAATGTAAAAATTAGCCTTTTAGTCAATCTACATATTCAATGTAATAACGATTAAGTTAACATCATTCTTCTCAGACCTGGAGATTACAATAATGGATTCATATGCCCAGCTCCGTGGCTCAGGATAAAAACCCTCACCTTTGGGAAGGTGAGGTGAGTGGATTGCCTGAGCCAGCGGGTTTGAGACCCGCCTGGGCAGCAAGACCTCATCCCTGCAATAAATCAAAAAATCAGCTGAACGTGGAAGAGCATGCCTGTAATTCAGGATACTTGGAAGGCTGAGGCGGAAGGAACACGGGAGCCCAGCAGGTCGAGGCTGAGGTAGCCGGGAGCGGCCACTGCTCTCCAGTCTGGGAGAGAGAGTGAGAATCCAACTAAAATAATAATAATAATTCATATGAAACCATAAAAAATCATGACTATCCTAAAGTGTCTTATCAAAAGAAACAAAGCAGGAGCTATCGCAGTTCCAGATTTCAAACGTTGCTATATATTTACATTAATCAACAAAGCCTGGTATTGGTACAAGAAAAGGTCCATAGGTCAATGGATCAGGACAGAGAATGAAATGCTCAAATTCTCAACCAACTCATCTTAGAAAAAACCTGCATGTCCAACTGGATATTAGAAAATATATTCAGTAAATGTACTGGGTAAAGGCTGATGACATGCACAATATAGAAACAGTACCCCAATCTATCACCATACACATTAACTCTAAATGAATCAAAGACCTAAACATAAAACAGCAAATTATAATAATCTTGGAAAACGCAGGAGACATTAGGGAAACTGGAACCGGAAACGAATTCCTCTTCAGAGGCCTAAATACCCATGCCTTAAAAAGTAAGTTAGACGGGTGGGGATCTCATCGAATAAATATACCTCTGTAAAACAAAGGAAACCATTAAAAGAGCAGGGATATAGCCAACAGAATGGGAAAAACTATTCTCCACCTATATATCTGCAAAAAGGTATAACATCTAGGATCTACAGGAAACTCAAACACTCAGAAAAATCAGACAAACATTCCCATTGAAAAGTGTGCAAAATACGTGATTGGACACTTTTCATAAGAAGAGATATGGGCAGCCAGCAGACACATGAAAATTGCTCTGCCTCACTCATCATCAAAAAAAATGCAAATGAAACCACTTTGAAATACCACGTACCCCCTGTAAGACTGGACATCATAATTAAAAAACAATAACAGATATAGGTAAGAATTTGGGAAGAAATAAATGCTTCTGCACAGCAAGAGGACTGAAAAAGAGAACAACATCTTTCGAAAACAGAGTTGTGGTTTGTAAAGGGAGAACATATTGACGTACCATGTGAATCAGCAATTCCCAGGTCGAGAATATACCTGGCGGAACTCAAATCACTTTACCAATAAGATACCTGCACTAGTATGTTTACAAATTTCTAATCACGATTGCAAAACTCATGGTACCAAGCATGTTTCCCATCAAAGCTGGAATGGGTAAAACAAATGTGGAATATAAACACTGGAATCTTGGGCACCCTTAAGCATGGACAGTTATAAGTATTTCGCAGAATGCTTGATGGATAGGAAGTAGGTCATTTTCAGTAATTTATCACAGAAACAAGGAACAGAGTTCCATATGTCCTCACTCATAAACTGAACTTGATCAATTACATTGCTGTCACAAAGTGATTGGCAGTAGTCGAAAACTGTTTAGGGGAGAGGTGAGATTGACAGCGGAGGGCTACTGCTAAGGAAGGGAGGGGCATACCTCATCAACGAGGGACCCTGCAATAGCAATGTTCGTGTATCTAACTCTGAATTGTAATCCACATATTTAAAAAAATTAAAATACATACACACATAAATAAATACATAAATAAGTAAATGAAAGCTGTAAAATATGCAACTGACTTTACTTATTTATTATATATATTTTTTACTGTAAAAATGGTTACAATTCAGAGTTGAGCCTAGAAATGTTCATCATGCATTGATTGATTCTTTCAAGAATCGTAAAATACACCAATAATAACTCCTTCTCCTTCTAATACATTGAAATTCATGGTATAATTCTGTCTTCAAAATTGACAACTACAGTGTCTCTCACATAAATTCTGTGTGTTTTATTCTGCCTAAATTGAAACTTGTTGAGATGACAGATGTATATCATTCTTATAAAAATGTACCTTGAGGTTCGGTGTACCTAAGAGCTATACAGAAGGAGGAATACATAATAAATCTTAAAACTTTTAGAAAATAAAATTATCGCAATTTAATACAGCGTTTTCGATTCTTAAATTTGTGTACTTTTTTGGTGCACTCTTTTTATTCTGCTTTTAATTTTGATTAAATGTTACAGATGTACAATCCTTAGATAAATGTTTCCCTTATATATTTGAAGGAAATATAAAATCACGTTCAATTTATATTTTAAACCAATTTATATTTTTAAAGATTATTTTCATTGAATCCCCTGTCATTTTCTCTACCTAAGACATAATGCTCTACTGTGCAACAAAGTATCCGATTAATCTGATACTTTTAATCACCAAGCATTGACAATGAGGAACACAGAAAAGAGAATCTGTGGCCCAATATATATAAAACAAAATAACATGGAGATTTAAAAAGTAGTAAGCATTTTGGCCCTGCGTTAGTATAAAAATTTAGAAAATTGAAAATTCTGGAATATTGATTATGTTCTTGGCAAAAGTAAAGTACAAACCTGTAGGACAAACGGTTAAAAGGATGTTACACTATAATAAAAACATCCAAAACGTTTCTAAACTTCAGAAGGTGCTACTATATTATTTGGTTGTACTATCACCAAGCTCCTACACGAATTCATGAACATAATAATAAGATACTATCTCTTGGGAAACACCCTAAGGTCCCCTCCTAGTTTGGGAGATTCTCGGTCCTCTCTATAAAGACTGCTTTAAAATGAAAAAAAAAAAAAAGGCTACCTCGTTTAGAGGATTCTTGAATAGTCACTTATCCCTCGAGAAATTTTTGGATAGGTGTCAACACATGCTTCTCTTCATGTCTTGGAATGAAATCCACCATGCCTACCGCATTTGGCCGTGCACTGTAGCCAAGTGCTTGAAGCCTAAGGATTGCTCAGTAGTCAAGGTCACTCCCATTATGATGTCAAATTCGGAGGCTGATGTCATCATTGACAATTTCACATGGTTATTTCCCTGAGATTAAATACCTCTTTTAATGTAAAAGTGAGCATTTTCGTCAATCTACAGATTCAATGAAATAACGATTACATTAACATCATTCTTCTCAGAGCTGGAGATTACAATAAAGGATTCATATGGCCGGGCTCGGTGGCTCCCTTGGGTGGGTGAGGCGAGTGAATTGTCTGAGTCGGCGAGCCTGCCTCAACTCTACAATAAATCAAAAAATCAACCGGGCATGGTACAGCAAGCCTGTAATTCTGGATACTTGGTAGGCTGAGGCGGAAGGATCGCCAGAGCCCAGAAGGTCGAGGCTGCGGTGGCCGGGAGCGGCCACTGCTCTCCAGTCTGAGCGAGAGACTGAGAATCCAACTCAAAAAAAATAATAATTCATATGAAACCATAAACAATCCTGAATAACCTAAAGAATCTTATCAAAAGAGACAAAGCAGGAGCTATCGCAGTTCCAGATTTCAAATGTTGCTATATATTTACAGTAATCAACACAGCCTGGTATTTGTACAAGAATATGTCCCTAGGCCAATGGATCAGTACAGAGAATGAAATGCTCAAATTCTCAACCAACTCATCTTTGAAAAATCTTCCAATCCCACTGGGTGATGGAGATCATAGTCAGTAAATGATACCTGGAAAAGCCTGACGACATGCACAATATTGAAATAGTACCCCAATCTATCTCCATACACATTAACTCTAAATGGATCAAAGACCTAAACATAAAACACCAAATTATAATAATCTTAGAAAACGCAGGAGACACCATTAGGGAAACTGGAACCGGAAACTAATTCCTCTTCAGAGCCCTAAATACCCATGCATAAAGAAGGAAGTTAGACAAGTGGGATCTCATCAAATTATTATACTTCTGCAAAACAAAAGAAACCATCAGAAGAGCAGGGATATAACCAACAGAATAGAAAAACGATTTTCCACCTATATACCTGTAAAAAGGCATAACATCTAGAATCTAAAAAAAATTCAAACACTCAGAAAAATCAGACAAACATTCCCTTTGAAAAGTGTGCAAAATACATGATTGGACTCTTTTCCTAAGAAGAGATTCAGGCAGCCAGCAGACACATGAAAATTTCACAGCCTCACTCATCATCAAGCAAATGCAAATGAAACCACTTTGAAATAGCACACATCCCCTGTAAGACTGGCCATCATTAATAAAACAAACAATAACATATGCAGGTGAGGATTTGGAGAGAAATAAATGCTTTTGCATTGCATGTGGACTGACAAGTAGAGAAACATCTTTGGAAAATCGTGGGTGGTTTGTAAAGGAACAAGTCACTGGCTGGTGACTCAGTAATTCCCCTGTAGAGAACATACCTGAAAGAACTCAAATCATTTTACCGAAATGTTACCTGTACATGTATGATTTTTCCAGCTCTAATCACAATTGCAAAAAATATGGTACCACCCATCAAAGCTGTAATGGATAAAGTAAATGTGGAATATACACAGGGGAATAATATGGAGACATAAAAAAGGACAGATATAAAAATTTTCATATGAGGTGGTCATTTTCAGTGATTTATCACAGAAACAAAGAACTCAGTTCCAAAAGTTTCACAGAAACAAAGAACTAAGTTCCATAAGTTCTCACTCATGAGCTGAGCCTGATTATTTATAGTGCTGTAAGAAAGTGATTTGCAGTACTGGAAAACTGTTTAGGGGAAGGTGGTAGATTGGCAGTGGAGGGATACTGCTAAGTAAGCGAGGGGCATGCCTCATCAACCAGGTACTCTGCTTCATCAATGTTTGTATATCTAACTCTGAAATGTACCCCACTTTTTAAAAAAGTTAAAATAAATTATAAAATCAATATATAAGTGAAAGGTGTAAAACATGCAACTAACTTTCTTTTTTTATTTTTTTTACTTTAAAAGTGGGTATAATTCAGGGGTGGGGCTAGAAATATACTTTATGCAGTGATTGATTTCTCAAGAATTTTATAATACTCCAATGATAACACCTTTTCCTTTTAATACTTTGGAAAGCACGGTATAATTCTGCCTTCAAAATTGACAGATACAGTGTTTCTCACATAAATTCAGAATGTTTTATTCTGCCTAATTGAAACTTGCTTCCGGATCTATATCATTCTCAGAAAACTGAACCATGAGTTCCAGTGTACCTAAGTGATATTCAGAAGGAAGAATGCATAAAAAATCTTAAAGCTTTAGAAAACAAAACAGTATTGTAATTTAATACAGCTTTTGCCATTCTTAAAATTTATTTACATTTTCTTGGTGCACTCTGTATTTTATGCTTGTTAGTTTTGATTAAATGTTACAGATGTGCAATCCTAGGAGAAAAGTTTCCCTTTTATATTTGAAGGAAATATAAAATCATGTTTCCTTTATATTTTAAACCAATTTATATTTTTTAAAGAGTATTTCATTGAATCCCCAAGTATTTTCTCTACCTAAGACATAATGCTCTACTCTGCAACAAAGTATCCGATTTATCTGATACTTTTAATCGCCAAGCATTTACAACGAGGAACACAGAAAAAAGAGAATTTGGGGCCCAATATATATATAAACCAGTATAACATGAAGATTTACAAAGTAGTAACTATTTGGGTCTGTCTTAGTATAAAAATTTAGATAATTGAAAATTCTGGAAAATTGATTATGATCTGAGAAAAAGCAAAGTTCAAATACTATAGGAAAAAGGGCTCAAAGTCTGTTACACAATACTGAAAACATCGAAAAAGTTCCTAAACCAAGGAAAGGGCTAATATATTATTTGTTTGTGCTATCACCAAATCCAACAGGACTTCATGAACATAATAATAAGATACTACTGCTTAGGCAACACCCTCAAGTTCCCTCCCACTTTGGGAGTTTCTCGGTCCTCTCTATTAAGACTGCTTTAAAAAGGAAAAAAAAAAAAAGTCTACCTCATTTAGAGGATTCTTGAATGGTCACTTATCCCTGGAGAAATTTTTGGATAGTTGTCAACACATGGTTCTCTTCACTTCTTGGGAATGAAATCCACCATGTCTACCGCATTTGACAGAGCACGGTACACAAGTGCTTGAAGCCTAAGGATTGCTCAGTAGTCAAGGTCACTCCCATTATGATGTCAAAGTCCTGAGGCTGATGTCATCATTGACAATTTGACATGCTTGTTTCCCTGAGTTTACTTACCTCTTTTAATGTAAAAATTAGCCCTTTAGTCAATCCACAGATTCAATGAAATAACGATTCAGTTAACATCATTCTTCTCAGACCTGGAGATTACGATAATAACTCATAAGGCCGGGCTCGGTGGCTCAGCCTGAAATCCCTCACCTTTGGATAGGTGAGGTGAGTGGATTGCCTAAGCCAGCGGGTTTGAAACCCGCCTTGGCAGCAAGACCTCATCCCTGCAATAATCAAAAAATCAGCAGAACGTGGAAGAGCATGCCTGTAATTCAGGATACTTGGAAGGCTGATGCAGAAGGATCGCCGGATCCCAGCAAGTCGAGGCTGAAGAAGCTGGGTGCGGCCACTGCTCTCCAGTCTGGGGGAGAGAGTGAGAATCCAACTAATAATAATAATAATAATAATAATTCATATGAAACCATAAAACTCATGAATAGCCTAAAGTGTCTTATCAAAGGAAACAAAGCAGGATCTATCGCACTTCCAGATTTCAAATGTTGCTATATATTGCGGGGTCCTCCTACAGAGGGTACTTTACCAATACCAATAAGCCCTGAGGAGGCAACTTGGGTTGGCCACGAAGAAGGCCAGTTTTTTCCAGCAATACAAGAAACATCTGCCCCAGTACCCAACAAGCCATTAATTTTAACTCCCCGAATAAATAATTCCTTTAAAGGCCTAGAAGTAGTGACCTCCTGAAGCCAAAAAACCAGAATCGCTCGACCCAAATCTAGAGTCTCCCCTGGGCTCATTAGTCAGAGACTTTCCCATCTCGTGGTAAGGCAAGAGCAACAACTGAGTTATTTTCTGACCTTTGTAAAACTGCACAGTCTTACTCGGAGGAGCTACAAGCACTTGAATTTCTCCTGTATAGTCAGAGTCCACAACTCCAGGAATAACAGAGACTCCCTGAAGAGACAAAGAACTTCTTCCTAGAATAATCCCCACTATCCCATCAGGGAGTGGGCCCTTTACCCCTGTTGGAATCGGGGTAATTGAAATGTCCGGGGTTAATATTGTGAAGGTGGAGGAACAGAGGTCCAGTCCTGCACTCCTTGGGGTTGCTCTGATGAGCTCTGAGATGGAACAAAGGGAATGAATGGATTTAGAGTGGAAGTTGCCCCTGTTGTTATTTGGGGCCGGGGCTGGCCCCTTAATTCGTTTCCCGACTCAGGCACTGTAGGCTGTCCTTCCGTTAACAGAGTGCCATTTTTATGAAATTTAGATTTGCAATCCTTAGCCCAATGGAAGTCTTTCAGGCATCTAGAACATAAAGATTGTGGCTGAGAGATTCCAGAAGATGGTAGTGGTGGGACAGCTTGAGGCCTTTGTTTAGACTGGCATTGTTTACTGATATGGCCAGGCTGTCCGCAGTTGTAGCAGGTTAAGACATTTTTGTTTTTAGGTTTATTAGTTCCACTCTGGATCCCTTGCATAAATTGAGTATAAGTTTTCCTTTAAGAGCTGCAGCTATTGCCACACCCTGTACAAAAAGCGGGGTTGACATCAGCACACATCCTAATGTAGTCACTCAATTGTCCTGTCTTCCTGACAGGTCTTAGAAGAGCTTGACAGGTTCCGTTAGCATTATCAAAAGCCAATTGTTTTACCAAAATGTCGGCTGCTTCCTCATTAATGGTTATTCTATGTACAGCCGTTTGTAATTGAGAGACAAAATCCTCATAATTTTTATCAGACTTTTGTTTAATTTCTCCTAGGGGGGTAGCTTGGTTAGCACTAGTGGGAAGTGCTCTCCAAGCTCTGGCTGCACAAATATTAAGTTGTACTAGGGCATCTCTTGGCATAGCCATTTGAGCATCCACAGATTCATAAGCCCCAGTCCCCATAAGCATTTCAGCAGTAATAACGTCTGGGGTCTGTGGATCCTGCCTGTTTTGGGCAGCCATCTGTTTAACCTGATTCTCAAATTCCGCTTTCCACAGTAAAAAATTTCCTCCTGTTAAACAGCATTTAGTAAGCATTTTCCAATCATATGGGTCATTCAACGGTTAGTGAACTGTTCCATAAGTGTGGAGGTATAGGGAGCCAAAGGTCCATACTGGCAACAAGCTTCCTTGAGCTCTTTTAAGAGTTTGTATGGCAATGGTTCCCATACCGGAGGGACATCTTCAAATTCATTATCAAACAAAATTGGAAAGCACAAAGAAAAATCCAAATTACCCTCCTCCTCAGCCTGCCTTCTAGCTCCCTTAATACCAACATAAGGCGCCTTGGACGAGAGGGAGTGCCCAGGAGTGAAAGCGGACTTCCTCGGCACATAGTGAGGAGAAGGTTGGGTCAAGGATAAATTAATTAAATTATCAGGATGCTTTTGTTCATTATGCTGAACTACCTCCTTTTTCAAAATAGCCTCATCCACTGGGAATGGAGTGCTGTTATCCAAGGGAGGAGTTATAGGCACAGCTTTAGAGGAATTAGAGGCCAATATAGGATCATCCTCTTTAGTAAATTTGGTAGGAAATTTAGAATACTCATGTCGTGGACCCAAAAGCATCTTTAATAACATTCCATAAGGCAAAAGCATCAACAGGGACCTCATCAGGTCCGTGCAAAGTATAACAGAGTTTAAGTTTTTCCCCAACTTTGGTCCAAATAGCCAAATCAATGGTGCCTTTTTGAGGGAACCAGGGACATTGTGCCTGGACAAATCGCAAAAAACGAGCCAATCGAGTACAAGACACCTTAATTCCCTTTTTAGATAACGTATCGAGTAAGACATTTATAAACAGTCTCCTTCGTTTAGACTGTTTCTGGCCCATGATTATATCACGGCTCTAGCACTTCTCACCTATCCTTTCCCTGCTTATCTCTACAGGGGGGCCTGCAGCGCCCCAGGTGAGGTCCTATCTGCCCCGAAAAGAAAGAGAAAAGATTACCTTCAAGCTCCCAGGCATCGGGCACCACTTGCGGGGTCCCGCCCCACAAGGGTCGTGAAATATGTTGAAGGAGAGACAGATAGGCGACGACAACGATCATATACCGAACACCTGCTTCTTGAACAGATGACAATTTAATGCTAGTTAATACAGAGCTTTTATACCATTTTTAAAGGGGGCAAGAAAAAAGAAAATTCTTTCATATACATATCTTTTAAAAGTTACCAGCTAGTGGTCTTAGTAGCAAACAAACCAAGATTCCCATAGGCTTTAGTAGAAAATAAGCCAGGAATCTCATAGGCATTAGACAAGTCCTATTCATAAAGCCAACAATGACACTCTCAGTCCAATGTCCCAAATTACAAATGTTTTAAGAAAGTTTCTTTAAGTGTGTATTTCTTTATGTGTTAGGAATATTCTCATCTTAGGCTCTTGTGTTCTTCAGAGTCCTGTAATCGCCTCCCTTGTCCAGATGTCCTCGTTATTTTTCTCTTATTTTGCAGTGCTTGTTTCTAAAGAGAACTCAAAAGAAGCTTTTAGTAATGTTTCCCAGGCCCCTCAAGGTTACTTTCTGTTTTAGCTGATCTGTCATAAAAGTGTCTAATTATTATATTATGAGTTTAGTGAAAACCTACTCTATAAATGTTAACTTAGAGTATTAATTTTATAGTTTTAACTATAAAATTAAGTAAAAACCTTAACATTAATCTTTATCCTAAATCAATAAAAACAGTATTATAAGTCACCTACATAACTCCTAGTAAATGTTAGAACTTATAATGAATTCATAATGAACCTATTATAAACTTATACTTCTAAAAATCCTTATGTCTAAACACTAAACTGTATAGTTCTAAATCAAATATAGAGTGGATATACTCATATCATTTATTACTTAAGCAATGTCTAGTAACTTATAACCAAGTAAAATAAAGCATTCTTGATGTGCTTCAGAGTTTAACCCTTACATATGTTAGAAAAGGCCAAATGGCATAGTGGGAAAAATGGAAAAATAAACCATGATGTTTCCAGATTAGCTGTGAGCACTTCACATAAACATACCATTTTCTTCCTCCACGACTGCACAGAATTCTTCGGCAGTATCAAACAGCAAAGGTGAAGGACAGAAGGGCCTCAGCTTCCTGGGCTCGCCCTGCGGCCCGGGGTCTTCGGCCCACCCGGACCCTGTCAATCAGGTGAACCTCCAAGGCTGGCTCCCAACAATATATTTACAATAATCAACACAACCTGGTATTGGTACAAGAATAGGTCCATAGGCCAATGGATCATGACAGAGAAAGAAATGCTCAAATACTCAACCAACTCATCTTTGAAAAAACCTTCATGTAACACTTGGTATTGGAGAACATATTCAGTAAATGGTACTGGGTAAAGGCTGACAACATGCACAATATTAAAACAGTATCCCAATCTATCACCATACACATTAACTTTAAATGGGTCAAGACCTAAACATAAAACAGCAAATTATAATAATCCTGGAAAACGCAGTCGACACCATTAGGGAAACTGGAACCGGAAACTAATTCCTCTTCAGAGCCCTAAATACCCATGCCTTAAAAAGTAAGTTAGACGGGTGGTATCTCATCGAATTAAGATACTTCTGCAAGACAAAGGAAACCATTAGAAGAGCAGGGATATAGCCAACAGAATGGGAAAAACGATTCTCCACCTATATATCTGCAAAAAGGTATAACATCTAGGATCTACAAGAAACTCAAACACTTAGAAAAATCAGACAAAAATTTCCTTTCAAAAGTGTGCAAAATACGTGATTGGACACTTTTCATAAGAAGAGATACGGGCAACCAGCAGACACATGAAAATTGCTCAGTCTCACTCATCATCAAAAAAATGCAAATGAAACCACTTTGAAATACCACATACCCCGTGTAAGACTGGCCTTCCTTAATTAAACAAACAATAACAGCTGCAAGTCAGGATTTGCGAAGAAATATATGCTTCTACACTACATGTGGACTGAACAGTACAGCAACATCTTTGGAAAACCATGTGGTGGTTTGTAAAGGAACAAGTTCTTCACCTCCCATGTGACTCAGTAATTCCCCTTTCGAGAATATACCTGTAGGACCTCAAATTATTTTACATAAATGATACCTGCTCCAATATGTTATTTCCAGCTCTAATCACAATTGCAAAAATGATGGTGCCAACCATGTTGCCCATCAAAGCTGGAATGGATAAAATAAATTTCGTGTATACACGGTGGAATATTATGCAGCCATAAAACAGGACAGATATAAGGATTTTGCAGAACGTTTGAAGGATGTGAGGTAGGTCATTTTCAGTGATTAATCACAGAAACAAATAACAGAGTTCCATATGTTCTCACTCATGAGCTGAACCTGATCACTTATTGTGCTGTAAGAAAGTGATTTTCTGTAGTGGAAAATGTTTAGGGGGAGGGGTGAAATTGGCAGTAGAGGGATACTGTTAAGGAAGGGAGGGGCATACCTCATCAAGCAGGTTCCTTGGAAAATCAATGTTTGTAAGTCTAACTCTTAATTGTACCCCACATTTTTTAAAAAAGTAAAAATAATTAAATAAATAAATAAGTGAATGCTGTAAAACATGTAACTGACTTTATTTGTTTATTCTATTGTTTATTTTTTTTTACTTTATAAATGGTTGCAATTCAGGGTTGGGCCTAGAAATGTTCATTATGCAGGGATTGATTTTTCAAAAATTGTATAAAACTCCGATGATAACTCCTTGTCCCTTTAATATGTTGGAATACATGGTGTAATTCTGCCTTCAAAATTGACAACTAAAGTATTCCTCACATAAATTCTGAATGTTTTATTCTGCCTAAATTGAAACTTGTTGAGATTCCAGATCTATATCATTCTTAAAAAACTGAACCTTGAGATTCAGTGTACCTAAGAGCTATTCAGAAGGCAAAAGGCATAATGAATCTTAAAAATTTTAGAAAATAAAACAGTATCATAACTTAATACAGCTTTCTCCATTCTTAAAATTTATATACATTTTCTTGGTGCACTCTGTATTTTCTGCTTGTTGATTTTGATTAAATGTGACAGATGAGCCGGGTTCTGTGGCTCAGCCTGAAATCCCGTGCCTTTGGGAGTCTGAGGTGAGTGGAGTGCCTGAGCCTGTGGGTTCCAGACCCTCCTGGGCAGCAACACCTCATCTCAACAACAAATCAAAAAATCAGCTGGGCGTGGTAGCGCACGCCTGTAATTTGGCTGCTCGAAAGGCTGACGCGGAAGGATCATCGGAGCCCAGCAGGTTGGGGCTGCAGTGACCTGGAGCGGCTACTGCACTCCAGTACAAGGGGCAGAGTGAGACGCCAACTTCAAAAAAAAAAAAAAGGAAAAAAAAAAAAAGAAAATGTTACAGATGTGCAATGCTTAGAGAAAAGTTTTCGTTACATATTTGAAGTTAATATAAAATCACATTCTCTTTATATTTTAACCCAATATATATATTTTAAAGTATTTCCATTGAATCCCTTAGTATTTTCTCTACCTAAGACATAATGCTGTACTTTGCAACAAAGTATCTGATTAATGTGATACTTTTAATCACCAAGCATTTAAATTTAGGCACACAGAAAAAAGAGAATTTGGGGCCCAATATATATGAACCAAAATATCAGGACGATTTTCAAAGTAGTAAGTATTTGGGCTCTACATTAGTATAAAAATTTAGATAATTGAAAATTCTGGAAAATTGATCATGATCTTAGCAAAAGCAACGTTCAAATCCTGTAGTAAAAACTGCTAATATGCTGTTACACACTACTAACAACATCCAAAAGTTTCTAAACTGAAGAAAGAGCGAAAATATTATTTTGTGCTATAACCAAGCTCCAACAGGACTCCGAGACCATAATAATAAAAGAGTACCTCATGGGCAACCCCCTAAGGTCCCCCTCAGTTTGGGGGTTTCTCGTACTTCTCAACTAAGACTGCTATAAAAAAAATTACTACCTCGTTTAGAGGGTTCTTAAATGTTCACGTCTCCCTAGAGATATTTTAGCATAGGTGTGAACACATGCTTCTCTTCACTTCTTGGGAATGAAATCCACCATGTCTACCGCATTTGGCAGAGTACTATACACAAGTGCTTGAAGCCTATGGATTGCTCAGGAGACAAGGACACTCCCATTATGATGTCAACGTTCTGAGGCTGTTGTCATAAATGACAATTTGACATTCTTGTCTCCCTGACTTTCCTTACCTCTTATAAGGTAAAAATTAGCCTTTAAGATACCTACAGATTCAATGAAATAACTATTAAGTTAACATCATTCTTATCATACCTAGAAATTATAATAATGAATTCATATGAAACCATAAACAATCGTGAATAGCCAAAAGAATCTTACCAAAAGGAATAAAGCAGGAGCCAAGTATTGGTACAAGTATAGGTGTATAGGTCAATGGATCAGGACAGAGATGAAATTCTCAAATTCTCAAACAACTCATCTTTGAAAAAACCTCCAAGACCCACTGAGTAATGGAGAACATATTCAGTAAATGGTGCTGGGAAAAGGCTGACAACATGCACAAGATTGAAACAGGACCCCAATTTAACACCATACACATTAACTCTAAATGGATCAAAGACCTAAATGTAAAACACCAAATTATATTAATGTTAGACAACACAGGAGACACCATTAGGGAAACAGGAACTGGAAACTAATTCCTTTTCAGAGCCCTAAATACCCATGCCTTAAGAAGTATGCTAGACAAGTGGAATCTCATCAAATTAATATTACTTCTGCAAAACAAAAGAAAGCCTCAGAAGAGCAGGGAAACAGCTAACAGAATGATAAAAACTATTCCCACCTATATATCTATAAAAGGCATAACATGTAGGATCTAGAAGAAATTCAATCGGAAATTAGACAAACATTCCTTTTGAAAAGTGTGCAAAACACGTGATTGGACACTTATCATAAGAAGAGATAGGGGCAGCCAGCAGACATATGAAAATTGCTCAGCCTCACTCATCATCAAAGAAATGCAAATAAAACCACTTTGAAATACCACATACCCCCTTTAAGACTGGCCATCCTTAATTAAACAAAAAATAACAGCTGCAGCTCAGGATTTGGGAAGAAATAAATGCTTCTACACTGCATGTGGAGTGAAAAGTAGAGCAAAATCTTTAGAAAACAGTATGGTGGTTTGTAAAGGGAAAAGATATTGACCTATCATGTGACTCAGTTATTCCCCGTAGAGAATATACCTGGAGGAACCCCTATCATTTTACCAAAAAGATACCTGCCCCTGTATGTTTTTTGCAGCTCTAATCACATTTGCAAAAAACTTGGTACCAACCATGTTGCCCATCAAAATTGGAATGGATAAAATAAATGTGGTATATAGACAGTAGAATATTATGTAGCCATAAAAAAAGGACAGATATAAGGATTTTGCAGAACGTTTGATGGACAAGTGGTAGGTCATTTTCCGTGATTTATCACAGAAAGAAAGAACAGAGTTCCATATGTTCTCACTCATGAGCAGAACTTGATCTCTTATAGTGCTGTAAGAAAGTGATTGGCAGGAGTGGAAAACTATTTAGAAGAAGGGATGAGATTGGCAGTGGAGGGATTCTGCTAAGAAATGGAGGGGCATACCTCATTAACCAGGGAACTCGCAAAATCAATGTTTGTATATCTAACTGAATTTTACCCCACATTTTAAAAAAAATTAAAATAAATAAATAAATAAATAAATGAAAGCTGTAAAACATGCAACTGACTTTGTTTATTCTTTTTTTTTTTTTTTACTTTAAAAATGCTTACAATTCAGGGTTTGGCCTAGAAATGTTCACTATGCTGGGATTGATTTTTTAAGAATTGTATATTCTCCAATGATAACTCCTTTCCCTTTTAATACATTGGAATACATGGTTTAATTCTGCATTCAAAATTGAAAACTACAGTGTTTCTCAGATGAATTCTCAATGTGTTATTCTTCCTAAATTGAAATTTGTTGAGATTCCAGATCTATATCATTCTTAGAAAACTGAACCTTGAGATTCAGTGTACCTAAGTGTTATTCTGAAGGCAGAATGCATAATAAATCTTAAATATCTCAGAAAATAAAAAAGTATAATAATTTAATACAGCTTTTTCCATTCTTAAAATTTGTTGACATTTTCTTGTTGCCCTCTATTTTCTGCTAGTAATTTTGATTAAATGTTACAGATGTGCAATCCTTAGAGAAAGTTTCCCTTATATATTTGAAGGAAATATAAAATCACATTCCCTTTATATTTTAACACAATTTATATTTTTATTTATATATTTATTTTATTTATTTATTTTTTGAGTTGGAGTCTCACTTGGTCACCCAGCCTGGAGCGCAGTAGCCGCCCTGGCCACCGCAACCTCGACCTGCTGGACTCCAGCGATCCTTTGGCCTCAGACTTCCGAGTAGCAGGAATTACAGGCGTGCACTACCACGCCCAGCTAATTTTCTGATTTATTGTAGAGATGAGGTCTTACGGCCCAGGCGGGTCTCGAACCCGTAGGCTCAGGCAACAATTTATATTTTTAAAAGAGTATTTCCATTGAATCTCCTAGTTTTTTCTCTACCTAAGACATAATGCTGTACTCTGCATAAAGTATCCCAATAATCTGATACTTTTAATCACCAAGCATTTAAAATGAGGCACACAGAAAAAAGAGAATTTGGGGCCCAATATATATAAAAAAAAGCATGGAGATTTACAAAGTAGTAAGTATTTGGGTTCCTCATTAGTGTAAAAATTTAGATAATTGAAAATTCTGGAAAATTGATTATGATCTTAGCAAAAGCAATCTTCAAATCCTGTGGGAAAAACTACTCAATGGTTGTTACACAATACTAAAAATATCAAAAAGATTCTAAACTAAAGAAAGTGCTAAAATATTACTTGGTTGTGCTATAACCAAGCTCCAACAGTACTCTGTGACCATAATGATAAAAAGACTACCTCTTGGACAACCCCATCACGTCCACTCCCAGTTTGGGTGTTACTTGGTCCTCTCAATATAGACTGCTTTAAAAAAAAAGACGGCAGGGCTCAGTGGCTCAGCCTGTAATCCCACACCTTGGGGAGGCTGAGGTGAGTGGATTGCATGAGCCTGCAGGTTTGAGACCCGCCTGGACAGCAAGACCTCATCTCTACGTGCCGGTCGTTTTAGTGCATGCCTGTAGTTCTGGCTACTTGGAGGCCTGAGGTAGAATGATATTTGGAGCACAGCAGGTCAAGGCTGCGGTGGCCGGTAGTGGCCACTGCACTCTAGTCTGGGTGACAGAGTGAGACTCCAACTCAAAAAAAAATAAAATAGACTACCTCGTTTAGAGTATTCTTGAATGGTCACTTATTCCTGAAGATATTTTTGGATAGTTGTGAACACATGGTTCTCTTCAATTCTTGGGAATGAAGTCCACCTTGTCTACCGCATTGGGCAGAGCACTGTATACTAGTGCTTGAAGCCGAAGGATTGCTCATGGTTCCTCCCAATATGATGTCAAAGTTCTGAGGCTGATGTCATAAAATGCAATTTGACTTGCTTGTTTCCCTGACTTTAATTACCTCTTTTAATGTAAAAATTAGCCTTTTAGTCAATCTGCAGATTCAATGAAATAACCATTAATTTAACATCATTCTTATCAGACCTGGAAATTACAATGAAGAATTCATATGAAATCATAAACAATCATAAATAACCAAAAGAATTTTATCAAAAGAAACAAAGCAGGAGTTATCACTGTTCCAGTCTTCAAACTTTACTATATGTTCATGTTGGGAGCTGACCGTGGAGGCCCACCTGAGCGTTAGGGATCAAAGTGGGCTGCGGACCATGAGACAACCAAGTTGTGTTCAGGAGCTGAAGGCCCATTCCCTCCTCCTTTCTTTGTTGTTTGGCATGACCCACTAGCAGGGATTTTATGATCTAAGCATGAAGTTCTGAGAATATGACAGGCATGGCTGACTATAGGGATCCATTGTTCCCCGTTTCTCACAGACTGAGGTTTCAGCTTTAAACTTAACACAG
This sequence comes from Cephalopachus bancanus, assembly GCA_027257055.1. Lineage (NCBI taxonomy): Eukaryota > Metazoa > Chordata > Mammalia > Primates > Tarsiidae > Cephalopachus > Cephalopachus bancanus. The sequence goes on along the minus strand of JAPVLO010001728.1, from coordinate 36,904 downwards.
TTCAAACTCAGGTAACATTTGGGAGCCTTATACATGATACAAGCTTCTTTATAAGATTTTAAAGTATATTTGTAGAATTAGTATATACATTTAGAGAGCTGTTTCCAGCTTTAGATGGTATAGTTGATTATCTAGACTTACCAGAAGTGGCCCAGCACGAATTTTGGGCTGGGCCACATTCCTAAGAGCCCAGCGTCCAGGCAGGACTGGGCTGCATTCTTTTAAACTGGTCCTTTAGTTACAATTAGTGTACTTTTTTTCTGCTTATAATAGAAACTGAATTTACTTTACTCATAGAAATTATTATAGAATAGGTTACTCTACGTCAGGGAATTATGTTACTTCAAGTACGATAAAATATGATAATTTGAGCTTTTATAGAATAAGGCTAACCTTAGAAATTTTATTGTTCCAACTTTCTACTAATTGCAGTTTTCACTTAAGTACAGTTACAGTTTGTATTTGGGTTTATTTTTGAAGATTTATTGCTGATGATCAGCCTTATATATTAGCATTAGGAATTAGAAACTTTTATAGAAATTAAGATAGATACATAGGATTTTAGAATGGCCATTTTGTTAAGAAATTGTAATCAATTGCGCCTAGAAACATCCCAGGGTGATCTTTCGACCTGGCCACTTTCTTCAGGAACTGGTTTGAGCTTTAATTAAGGGTTTCCATAGTGTATGTAGCATTACCACAGAATAGAAAGGTATTAGGATTTAAGTCAGTCATTAGGTGTTGGGTATGCATAAGTTTTAGAAGTTATTGATTATTAGGATTTTATGATGTTAGAATTGTTGTATTGTTTTTGAGGAACATAACTCAAGCATAAGGAACAGTGAGATAATTTTGGGATTTTCCTTCCTCATGCCTGGGAAAACACCTGGTGGGTGGGGGACGCCCCTCATCCGCTTGGCTTTGTGTTCACGTGAAAGTCTCGTGATTTGATTGGGATTGTCCTTCCTCATGCTTAAGGAAACACCTGGTGGGTGGGGGCATTCACCTCATCCACCTGGCCTTATGTTCATGTGAAAGTCTTGTGATTTAACATGTGAAAATTTGGGATAAAAGACTCACAGTTGGTCCCAATAAATGGCTTCTGCTCATTTCACTGAACAGTTGTCCACTTTCTTTCTTTCTCTTTCTTGCTCTTTATATCTATCCCTTCATCTTTCTTTCTTTTAATATCTATCCCTACCTCAGAATTGGCTTCTGCACTAGACAGAGTCCAGTCTCTTTCTTTCTCCCCCTTTCTCTTTCTTTCTCTTTATTTCTTCAGAATAATTGCCGACACTGCCCCACCTTCCAGGGACCCTGTAAGTCTCTTCAGGGGCTTGTCGCCCGTAAATGGTGCCCAACTTGGGGCCCCTGGAAAGGTAAGTCCTTTTCTTGTTTCAGGGCGGCTAGGATCTTACCCAGTGTGCTGCAGATGCCTCTGTAGAGAAAGGCACTTCAAGGATGCATAAGCAAGTATTTGTGAAGTCAGAGCCATGATCTAATTATGGGCCAGAGTGAATCTAAGAACGTAAAATCTTCATCAGTATCTTAATGAATACTTTGTCTAAACATGGAGCTAAAGCTTCTTCTTCTAATCTAGCTCGTTTTCTACATTTTGTGCAGTAACAATGTTAACTAATAATGCTTTAAATCCACAGCATGATTATGAGAAATTTTCTTCCAAAAAGGCTGCTAATGATGATGACGATGAAGAAACTTTTCTCTTCACTGCAGCCTTGGCTCTGCCTGGTTATAATGACAATGATAAATTATCTCCAGAGGATGAAGCTGAACCCGAAGCAGAAGCTGAGAGATTTCATATCAGTGCTATTATGGCCACACTGTGCCTTACTCCCACAGGCTACTTCTTTCAATGCTAAAGTCCCAAAGTCGAAAAATTTGCCTAATAATGCCAGTAATGCCCCTGCAGCTCCTGTCTTTCCTCTCGGTATGCAGGCAGTACAAGCTGAAGCAGAAAAAGAAGGAGATTTTAGTTTCACAACTTGTTTCCCAATACAATTTTATACTGGTGCTGATGGAGTGGATCAACCCCCCTGGAAAACTTGCCATATAAATTGGTAAGAGAGTTATGGGAGGCAAGCTCAAAGTATGGTCCTCTTATACCTTATACAATTACTATTTTAGAACAATTTGCCTCTCGATGGATGACTCTTGCAGATTGGCAGCAATTAACCCAAAGCTGTTTGTCCGGAGGTGCTTATTTGCTGTGGAAAACCGAGTATGAGGATCAAGTTAGAATTCAAATGGACCAGAATTTAAATCGACCTGAAGCGTCATTCATTATTTCCCATGATATGCTCTCCGGGACTGGTATGTATAGCCAAACGGCTAATCAAATTTTTCTACCCAAAGATGTTTTGCTTCCGATAAATCATAGTGCTGTCACCACGTGCAGAAAATTACCGGCAGACACTGCTCAGATTCTTCTTTATCTGATGTAAAACAAAAGGCTAAGGAAAGTTATGAGGACTTTGTTTCCAGACTCACTTTGGATATTAATCGGTTAATAACTAATGAAGAAGCAGCAGAAATTCTTATAAAACAATTAGCTTTTGAAAATGCTAATAATACTTGTCAGACTTTACTTAGACCCATACGCAAAACCGGAGGGGTTACTGATTTTATAAGCCAGTGCACGAATGTAAGCTCAGCTATTATGCAAGGGATGGCCTTGGCCGCAGTATTGAAGGGAGAAGCATTTTCACAGATCGCTCAAGGTATGCAGGATGCAGGTAAATAGAAAAATATTTCAGTGCAATCATGATATGTGTGTGGACAAATCAGGCACATTAGTAGAAACTGCTCCACTAAGCTTAATGTTACCTCTTACTGAACCTCCTTCTAAGGTTTTCCTTTAAATGCTGAGAATACTGAAATAAAACCTGAACTTAGTTACACTTTTCCTTTTCTTATAGGAATGCAGAGAGCTCGAGCAACAATAAACAAAAGTATATAAGTAATGTGTAAGTAATATAAGTAAAAAAAATAATGTAAGCAACATAACCAAAAGTATATAAGTAATGTGTAAGTAATATAAGTAATATAAGTAAAATAAGTAATATAAGCAATATATATAAGCAATATAAGCAATATATAAATAATATCACTAATGTATATAAGCAATATAAACAATATATTATATAATTTTTATAAGTAATACATAAACAATATATAAGTAATATAAGTAAAAGTATTAAGTAATAAGCAAAAGAATATCTCATTACAGTCTTGCTTTAACTATGGTCAAGTCAGACATATTAACAGATTGTCCAGTGAAGTAAGGCATGGCTGGCTTACAGGGCATACCATCACCACTTACTGGGACTACTCGACCAAAAACTTTATGTCCCAAAAGCCAAAAAGGCTTTCATTGGGCTACAGAATCCCTATATAAATTTCATTAAAATGGCACTCCTTTAAATCAACAGCAAGCCAAACCCGGCTCAGGAAAACGTCCAGAGGGGCCAGCCCTGGCCCCAAATAACAATAGGGACCGCCACCACCATGAACCCGTTCGTTCCTTTTGCTCCATTGCAGAACTCATCTGAGCCACCCCAGGGAGTACAGGACTGGACTTGTGTTCCTCCACCACAACATTATTAACTCCGGATGCTCCAGTGACACCAATTCCTATGGGAGTAAAGGGCTCTCTCCCAGAAGGAATACTGGGTATAATATTAGGCAGAAGTTCCTTGTCTTTACAAGGAATTTCCATTATTCCTGGAGTGGTGGATTCGGATTACACAGGAGACATCCAGGTGCTTGTTGCTCCCCCTAACAAATCAGTGCAGAAAATAGCCCAGTTGCTGCGCTTGCCTTATCACAAAGCAAGTAAAACCTTAATCTGCCTAGAGGTGACTCTGGATTTGACTCTAGCGATGTTGCTCTTTGGGTTCAGGAGGTTACTAAATCTAGACCTCTAAAAGATTTATTTATACAAGGAGTCAAAATTATAGGCATGTTAGACACAGGAGCCAATGTTTGTTGTATTGCCGGAAAAAATTGGCCTGGTTCCTGGTCTACTCAAATAGCTCCTTCAGTACTCATAGGCGTTGGTCGAGTACCCTCAGTAGCCAAAGTTCACACATTTTAAATTGAACAGATAGTAAGACTTCAGGAACCTTTTGCCTGTATGTTATTCCATCTGTCACCTTTACATTATGGGGAAGAGATATTCTTTCACAAATGGACATGCTTTTGTATAGCCCCAATGATAAAGTCTCATCACAAATGCTGTAGATGGGCTATGATCACTTTAAGGGACTTGGTAAAGATTGGCAAGGAATACAGGAGCCTGTCCAAATAACAGGTATTGGTTATTTGAATTTACCTTAGGGGCCACTGTTTTCAAGACTGATTGCCTGGGGAGATGACAAACCGGTTTGGGTGGAACAATAGTCCATGCCATCAGAAAAGCTTAAGGCAGTCAAAAAACTAGGTAACAACAATTAGGGTTGGTCATATAAAGCCTTCTACTAGCCCCCGAATGGCAACCACTAGCCTTTGAAACACTCCTATTTTTTGTAATTAAGAAAAATTCTCGTAAATTGAGACTTTTAAAAGATTTAAGAGCAATTAACACTACTATGGAAGTCATGGGAGCGTTGCAGCCTGGATTGCTATACATGTTAACTTTACTATTATAGTTATTGATTTACAGAAATGTCTCTTTACTATAACTTTAAGTCCAGAGGATTGTAAACAATTTGCATTCAGTTTACTCTGAGAATTTAAAAACTTTTGTTCCAGCTCCAGGAGGAGTCAACTTTCGAGGACTGAGACATAGCATGCTTGGCAAATGGATGAACTCACTTTCCCAGCTTTGGAAAATTGTCTTATTTGCATGTGACTGTGGATACATTTTCTCAAGTTAATTTAACTTCAACAAAATCTGGAGAAGCCTACAAGGACGTGGCACATTTATTCTTTTGCTTTTCACAACTAGGTATGCCAAAGCAACTGAAAACCAACAACGTTCCTGCATATACATCTAAATATCTCCAGAAATTTAGCCCCCAATTTACTATTTCTCATTCCACAGAAATTCCTTACAATCCACAATGTCAAGTCATAGTTGGAAGAGCTCACCAAACTTCAAAAAAATCAATTAAGTTACAAGAGAGAAGTTCAAGTATAGCTCTCCTCACCACATCCTAAATCACGCTTTATTTGTTATGAATCGTTTAAATTTGGACTTTTCAGGCTATTCAGCTATGGATAGACATTGAAATCCAGAAAGAAGTATAAAACCTCTGATAAAATGGAAGGCTCTCCTTACAGGAAAAAGGGAGGGCCTGCTTTATTTCGTGCTCAAGTCATACATGTTACTAATCGTAATTTTTCTTATGAAGGGCATTCCAACTCATTCCCTGTTTGTATTTATAATAATTCTGCTTTTAATAATTACCAGGCTTCTTGCTTAATGACTACTTTTAAGTCTCTGAGTACAGAAAGCCCTTACAGGACAATATCAAGGACAGTTGGTGACTAGAGATGTTAATGCCTGGAGGAATCACCCCTAGCCATGCGACTAAAGCTTCATTGCCTCTCACTGTACTTGCTTGCCCCTTCAATGATACGGAAAAGGACTGGCCACTCGTCCGGCAAGATGCTGGCTTCCCGAAATGGAGCGACTGTGCTTATAATTCTAAAGGTTTACTATCCTCTACCCGGTGAAAGACTATATATTAGTGAGTGAGGTTTTGATGGCTCTATGCTTGCTGCAGCTAGAAGGCACTCCAATGAATGGGTATCCCCAACATTTTCTTTTAAAATTGGAATCAGACAAGCCATTCAACCTCATTTGTGGAGAGCCCTCACAGCCCTTCAACCAGTCAGCCTGTCTAGGCCAGTTGGAAAACTCAGCTGTATCACATTAGGGCAGGCTTACAGTCCTCTCTTATGTGTTTTTAGTATGGAATGAGTACAAAACTGCTAAAATTGAGTATCATAACAATGTTTATAAGGTGTCTTGTACTGAGTGTATTTTAACTAATTATTTAACTAATGCCTTTAATGAAGGTTTTGTTATTCTTAAGCAGGCACCTTATTTGATGATTCCTGTACACTTATCATCTTGTTGGTATGATGAATATGGTTTGCAGACACTGCATGAGGTTAGTTCCCTTTTGGAAAGACAGAAAAGATTTTTATCTTCTTTAATTTTAGAAATTACACCTTTGATAGCTATTGCTACTTCAGTAACAGTTTCAGCAGTAACACTATCTAAGGAAGTCCACAGAGCAACCTTTGCTGATCAGTTATCTAGGAATGTTTCTATTGCATTAGCTTCTCAGAAGATTATAGATCAAAAGTTAAAAAGTAGAGTTAAAGCTTTGGAGGAGGCAGTTTAGCAGTAGGACAAGAGTTTGTGACTTTAAAGATAAAATTGTCTCTCCGGTGTCACTGTGAGTTTAACTGGATATCCCTCACCCCTTTCGAGGTAAATAAGTTTGTCCACACTAGGGACAAAATAAGAAATCATATCCTTGGAATTTGGAATCATTCAGACTTGAGTATAGACCTTACTAAATTACATCAAGAAATACAGGACATCACTGTCACTAAGAAACAATTCCGGTCATCAGAATTAGACAGTTCTCATCATTCATCAACCAAAAGTCACTGATGTCTATACTCATTAATGTGGGAATTTGTGGAGCAATTATTCTTGTGTTGCTATGCCTGCTTCCAATTATTTTGAAGGTGCTGAAGAAAAGAATTTCTCAGCTCAACACCGAGTTCCATGGGTTCATGCTAAAAAATAAAAAAGAGGGAGATGTTGGGAGCCAGCTGGGGAGGCCTGCCTGAGCATCAGGTATCCGGGTGGGCTGCGGACCCTGAGACCACCAGGTTTGTGGTTTTATTGGGATTGTCTTTCCTCATGCTTAAGGAAATACCTGGTGGGTGGGGGTTTGCGGCTCATCCACCGGGACCTGTGTTCACGTAAAAGTCTTTTGATTTAACATGTGAAAATATAGGATAAAAGGCTTACGGTTGGTCTCAATAAACGGCTTCTGCTCATTTCACTTAATAGTTGTCCACTTTCTTTCTTTATCTTTCTTACTCTTTAAATCTATCCCTCCATCTTTCTTTTTTACTATCTATCCCTAATACAGAATCAGCTTCTGCACTGGACAGAGTCCAGTCTTTTTTTTCCTACCCCTTTCTCTTTCTTTCTCTTTATTTCTCCAAAATAATCACTGATGCTGCCCTACCTTACAGGGATCCTCTAAATCTATGCAGGGGTGGTCCCCCATCTGTATAAAGTAATCAATACAGCAAGATATTGGTACAAGAATAGGTCCATAGGACAATGGATCAAGAAAGAAAAGGGAAAATCCTCAAATTCTCAATCCACTCATCTTTGAAAAAACCTCCAAGGAACACTGGGTAATAGAGAACATATACAGTAAATGGTGCTGGGAAAAGACTGACAACATACCCAAGATTGAAACAGGACCCCAATCTATCACCATACACATTAACTCTAAATGGATCAAAGACCTAGTGTAAAACACCAAAGTATAATAATCTTAGAAAACACAGGAGAAACCACTAGGGAAACTGGAACCAGAAACTAATTCCTCTTCAGAGCCCTAAATACCCATGCCTTAAGAAATAACTTCGATAAGTGGAATCTCCTCAAATTAATATACTGCTGCAAAATAAAATAAAACAACAGAAGAGCAGGGATACAGCCAACAGAATGCAAAAAACGATTCTCCACATATATATCTGTAAAAATGCATAACATCAAGGATCTACAAGAAACTCAAACATGCAGAAAAATCAGACAAACATTCCTTTGAAAAGTGTGCAAAATACGTGATTGGACACTTTTCATAAGAAAAGATACAGGCAGCCAGCAGACACATGAAAATTGCTCAGCCTCACTCATCATCAAAGAAATGCAAATGATACCACTTTGAAATAACACATACCCTCTGTAAGACTGGCCATCATTAATAAAAAAAAAATAATAGATGCAGGTAAGGATTTGGGAAAAATTTAAATAATTCTGCATGACAAGTAAACTGAAAAGTAGAGCAATATCTTTGGACAACAGTGTGGTCGTTTGTAAAGGGACAAGATATTGATCCACCATGTGACTCAGTAATTACCCTGTCGAGAATAAACATAGAGTAACTGAAATCATTTTAGCAAAAAGATCCCAGCAACAGTATGTTTTTTGCAGCTGTAATCACAATTGCAAAAAAACATGGTACCAACTGTGTTGCCCATCAAAGCTGGAAAGGATAAAATAAATGTGGTATATACACAGTCGAATATGATGCAGCAATGAAAAGAGAGATAGAAGGATTTTGCAGAACGTTTGATGGATATGATGTAGTTCATTTTTAGTGATTTATCACAGAAACAGAGTTCCATATGTTCTCACCCATGAGCTGAACTTGATCGCTTATAGTGCTATAAGAAAGTGATTGTCATTAGTGGAAACCTGTTTAGGGGGACGGGTGAGATTGGCAGAGGAGGGCTACTGCTAAAAAATGAGGGGCATAACTCATCAACCAGGGACCCACCATAACCAATGTTTGTATATCTAACACTGAATTGTACACCACATTATTTAAAAAATTAAAATAAATAAATAAATGAAACTGTAAACCATGCAACTGACTTCATTCTTTATTCTATTTTTTATTTTTTATTTTACTTAAAAGATGGTTGCAATTCAGGGATGGGCCTAGAAATGTTCATTATGCTAGGATTGAATTTTTAAGAATTGTATAATCCTCCAGTGATTACTCCTTTTCCTTTTAAGACGTTGGAATACATGAAACAATTCTGCATTTCAAATTGACAACTACAGTGTTTCTCTCATAAATTCTGATTGTTTTATTCTACCCAAAATGAATCTTGTTGAGATTCCCGATCTATATCATTCTTAGAAAACTGAACCTTGAGATTCAGTGTACCCAAGTCCTATTCAGAATGCAGAATGCATGATAAACCTTTAAAATTTTAGAAAATAAAACAGTATCGTAATTTATTTTACTTATTTTAATTTTTTTTGAGTTGGAGTCTCACTCTGTCACACAGACTGGAGTGCAGCGGTCGCTCCCGGCCACCGCAGCCTCGACCTGCTGGGTTCTGGCAATCCTTCCACATCAGCCTTTCAAGTAGCCAGAATTATAGGCATGCACTACCACGCCCGGCTGATTTTTTTTTTTTTTTTTGATTTATTGTAGAGATGAGGTCTTGCTGCCCAGGCGGGTCTTGAACCCGCGGACTCAGGTAATCCACTCACCTCAGCCACCCAAAAGCACGGGATTACAGGCTGAGCCACCGAGCCTGGCTAGAATCGTAATTTAATACAACTTTTTCCATTCTTAAAACTTGTGTACGTTTTCCTGGTGCTCTCTGTATTTTCTGCTTGTAATTTTGATTAAATGTTACAGATGTGGAATCCTTAGATTTATATTTGAAAGAAATATAAAATCACATTCCCTTTATATTTTAACCAAATTTATATTTTTAAAAGAGTATTTCCTTTCAATCCCCTAGTATTTTCTCTACCTAAGACAAAATGCTGTACTCTGCAACAAAGTATCTGATTTTTGTGATTGTTTTAATCACCAAGTATTCAAAATAAGGCACACAGAAAAAAGAAAATTTTGGGGACCAATTTAAAAACCCAAAAATGACATGGAGATTTACAGAATAGTACGTATTTGGGCTCTGCATTAGTATAAAAATTTAGATAATTATAAATTCTGGAAAATTGATTATGATCTTAGCATAAGCAATGTTCAAATCGTGTAGGAAAAACTACTAAAATGCTGTTACATGATATTCAAAACATCCCAAAGTTTCTAAACTAAAGAAAGTGATAAAATATTTTTTGGTTGTGCTAAACCAATCTCCAACAGGACTCCGTGACCATAATAATAAAAGACTACCTTTTGGGCCCAAACCCCCTCAGGCCCCCTCCCAGTTTGTGAGTTTCTCTGTCCTCTCAATAAAGACTGCTTAAAAAAAAAACCTACCTCGTTTAGAGGATTCTTGAATAGTCACTTATCCCGGGAGTAATTTTTGGATAGGTGTGATCACATGGTTCTCTTCACTTTTTGGGGAATGAAATCCAACATGTCTACCACTTTTGGCAGAACACTGTACACAAGGGCTTGAAGCCTAAGGATTGTTCAGTAGTCAAGGTCCCTCCAATTATGATGTCACAGTTATGAGGCTGATGTCATAAATGACAATTTCACATGCTTCTTTCTCTGACTTTACTTACCAGTTTTAATGTAAAAATTAGCCTTTTAGTCAATCTACAGATTCAATGAAATAACCATTAAGTTAACATCATTCTTCTCAGACCTGGAAATTACAACAAAGTATTCACATGAAACCATAAACACTCATGAATAGCCAAAAGAATTTTATCAAAAGAAACAAAGCAGAAGCTGTCACTTTTTCAGACATCAAACTTTACTATGTGTTTACAGTAATCAACACAGCCTGGTATTGGTACAAGAATAGGTCCACAGGCCAATGAATCAGGACAGAGAATGAAATCCTCAAATTCTCAACCCAATCATCCTTGAAAAAACCCTTTAAAATCCACTGTGTAATTAGAACATATACAGTAAATGGTGCTGGGGATAAAGCTGACAACATGCACAAGATTGAAACAGGATCCGTGTCTATCACCATACACATTAACTCTAAATGGATCAAAGACCTAAACGTAAAACACCAAATTATAATAATCTTAGAAAACTCAGGAGAAACAATTAAGGAAACTGGAACAGGAAACTAATTCCTCTTCAGAGCCCTAAATACCCATGTCTTAATAAGTAAGTCCGACAAGTGGAATCTCTTCAAAGTAATATACTTCTGCAGAACAAAAGAAACCATCAAAAAAGCAGGGATACAGCCAACAGAATGCGAAAAACGATTCTCCACCTATATATCTGTAAAAAGGCATAACATCTAGGATCTACAAGAAACTCACACACTCAGAAAAATCAGAGAACCCTTCCCTTTGAAAATGTGCAAAATACGTGATTGGATACTTTTCATAAGAAGAAATACGGGCAGCCAGCAGACACATGAAAATCGCTCAGCCTCACTTATCCTCAAAGAAATGCAAAAGAAATCACTTCGAAATACCACATAACCCTGTAAGACAGGCCATCATTAAAAAAAAAAAATAACAGTCGCAGGTAAGGATTTGGGAAGATTTAAATGATTCTGCACTGCATGTGTACTGAAAAGTAGAGCAACATCTTTGGAAAACAGTTTGATGGTTTGTAAAGGGACAAGATATGGACCTACCATGTGACTTGGCAATTCCCCCGTAAAGAATATACCTGGAGGAACTCAAATCATTTTTGCAAAAAGATACCAGCACCAGTATAATTTTTGCAGCTCTAATCACAATTGCAAAAAAAACAGGTACCAAGCATTTTGCAAAACAAAGCTGGAAAGGATAAATATTGTGATATATACACAGTGGAATATGATGCAGCCATAAAAAAGGACAGATAGAAGGATTTTGCAGAACGTTTGATGGATATGAGGTAGGTCATTTTTAGTGATTTTCTCAGAGACAAAGAACAGAGATCCATATGTTCTCACTGAGGAGCTGAGCTTGATCACTCTGTAAGAAAGTGAATGGCATTAGTGGAAACCTCTTTAGAGGGAGGGGTCAGATTGCCATTGGAGGGATACTGCTAAGGAAGGGAGGGGTATACCTCATCAACCAGGGAGCCTGCAAAATCAATGATTGTATATCTAACTCTGAAATGTATCCCACATTTTTTTTAAAAAATTTAAAAAAAATAAATAAATAAATAAATTAAAGCTGTCAAACATGCAACTGACTTTATTTGTTTATTCCATATTTCAATTATTTTTTCTTTAAAAATTTTTTCAATTCAGGGTTGGGCCTAGAAATGTTCATTATGCAGGAATTTATTTTTTAAGAATTTTATAATACTCCAATGATAACTTCTTTTCCCTTTTAATACGTTGGAATGCAGGGTATAATTCTGCCTTCAAAATTGACAACTCCAGTGTTTCTCACATAAATTCTAAATGTTTTGTTCTGCCTAAATTGAAACTTGTTGAGATTCCAGATCTATATCATTCTTAGAAAAATGAGCCTTGAGATTCAGTGTACCTAACTGCTATTCAGAAGGCAGAATGCATAATAAATTTTATTGTTCTTTCATACTCATCATTTGTTATTATGGTTTTTGGGTTACAGTTAAGGTTTAGGTATACAATTATGTTTCATTCAGGCACCCTGTTGATAAGAGGTATTTCCCCCTCCGCAGACAGATATTTGCTACTGTTAATCCCATTCCCCCCCCCCATAGTTTCACAGTACCGTCAGTCATTTTTTTATAGTATGACATTGGATGTTCAAGGTCCATTATATGGGTGAGAACATGTGATACTCGGATCTTGTTTCTGTGAGAGGTCACTCAGTATTATAGACTCTAGGGGATCCAGGTTGCTGCGAATTCATGATTTTGTTCTTTCTATGGCTGCATAGTATTCTATCATGTATATGTACCACATTTTTAAAATCCAGTCCTCTTTTGATGGGCACATGTTTGTTTCCAGGTTCTTGCTATTGTCAACAATGCTGTGATAAACATACATGTGCAGGTATCTTTTTTTTTGGAGTGATTTGAGTTCTTCAGGATATATTTCCAGTAGGGGGAAATTTTGGGGTCATATGGAAGGTTGATATTGAGAGCTTTTAGAAATCGCCACACTGCTTTCAACAGACGTTGCACTAGTTTACACTCCCACCAACAGTGTAGAAGGGTTCCCTTTACGCCACACCCTCTCTAGCAGCTGTTATTTTTTGAGTTGTTGATAATTGCCATTCTGACTGGAGTGAGGTGGTATCTCAGTGTGGTTTTGATTTGTATCTCCCCGGGGATTAGTGAGGTTGAAAATTTCTTCATGTGTTTGTTGGGTGCTCGGATGTGTTCTTTTGTGAAGTGTCTGTTCATATCTTTTGCCATTTTATAATAGGGTTGTTGTTTTTTTCTTTTCAGCACGTTTTAGTTCCTTGTAGATACAGGATGTTACGCCTTTGTCAGACCTGGTGTTGGCAAATACTTTTTCCCCGTCTGTATGCTGTCTCCCTGCTCTCTTGATGGTTTCTGTGACTTTGAAGAAGCTTGTCAGTTTAATAAGGTCCCACTTGTCTATCTTCTCTCTTATGACCTATGGGTTTTGGGTTTTGTTCAAGAATAGGATGCCAGCTCCGATTTCCATGAGAGTATTTCCTTCATTTTCTAAGGTTTTTATGGTTTGAGGTTTTACATTTAGGTCTCTGATCCATTTGGAGTTAACCTTTGTGCATGGGGATAGATAGGGGGCCTGTTTCAATCTTCTGCATGTGGTCAGCCAGTTTTCCCAGCACCATTTACTGAATAGGTTCTCCTCTCCCCAGTGGTAGGTGGGGGGGCATTGTCGAGGATGAGTTGGTTGAGAAATTGAGGCTTTGCTTCTGTAATCTCAGTTCTATTCCATTGATCTATATGCCTGTTCCTATACCAATACCAAGCTGTTTTGATGATTACAGCTTTATAGTAATGTTTGCAGGCTGGTAATGTGATACCACTGGCTTTGGCTTTATTGCTGAGGATTGTTCTGGCTATTTTTGGACGTTTGTGTTTCCATATGAATTCCCGTGTTGTTTTTTCTATGTCTGAGAAGAATGTTGCTGGTAGTTTGATGAGTATTGCATTGAATTTGTAGATTGCCTTAGGTAAGATGGACATCTTCACAATGTTGATTCTTCCAAACCATGAGCATGGGATATTTTTCCACTTGTTTGTGTCATCTTTGATTTCTTTGAGCAGTGTTTTGTAATTTTAGTTGTAAAGTTCTTTCACATCTCTTGTTAGGGAAAATGCAAGGTATTTCTTTTTTTGTGTGGCTGTTGTGAATGGGATTGTGTTTTTTTTTTGGGTTTTGTTTGTTTATTATTGGTGTAGATAAATGCGATTTTCTTTGGTACATTTATTTTGAATTCTGAGACTTTGACAAAATTCTTTATCAGTGTAAGGAGGTTTTTGACAGATTCTCCTGGGTTTTCAAGGTACAAAATCATATCATCTGCAAAGAGAGATTAGTTGACTTCTTATTTCCTCTTTGGATGCCCCTGATTTCCACTCCTTCTCTGATTGCTTGAGCCAGGACTTCCATTACTATGTTGAACAGGAGGAGTGAGAGTGGGCATCCTTGTCTTGTTCCAGTTTTCAGGGGAAATGGTTCCACTTTTTTTCCATTTAGGAGTATGCTGGCTGTGGGTTTCTCATAGATGGCTTTTACTATTTTGTGGTATGGTCCCCGTATGCCTAGATGCTCAAGGGTTTTTATCAAGAAGGGGTGCTGGATTTTATCAAAAGCTTTTTCTGCATCTAATGATATAACCATGTGGTTTTTGTTTTGACATCTGTTGATGTATTTAATTACATTTATGGTTTTACAAATGTTGAACCAGACTTGCATCCCAGGAATGAAGCCTACTTAGTCATGATGGATGATTTTTGAGATATATTGCTGAATTCGGTTTGCTAGGATCATGTTGAGAATTTTAGCATCTATGTTCATCAAAGATATTGGCCTGTAGTTCTCTTTCTTTGTTGGATCTTTACCTGGCTTGGGTATCAATGTGATGTTGACTTCGTAAAATGATTTGGGGTTAGTTCCATCTTTTTCAATCACCTGGAATACATTCAGTAGGATTGGTATCAGCTCCTCCTTAAATGTCTTGTAGAATTCTGCTGGAAAGCCATCTTGACCAGGGCTTTTATGTAGAAAGTTTTCTTATTACATAGTTGATTTCCTTGATTGTTATTGGTCTATTTAGGGTCTCAATTTCTTCATGTTCTAACCTAGGTAGGTTGTATGATGACAGAAAGTCCTCCATTTCCTTAAGGTTTTCAAGTTTGTTTCCATACAAGAGTATGTGGTAGTCTCTAATGATCTTTTGTATTTCTTCAGGGTCAGATGTGACTTCATCTTTGGTGTTTCTGATTGTGCTTATTTGGTTTTTTTTTTTATCATTTTCTCTTGGTCAGTCTAGCTAGGGGACCATTGATCTTCTTTATCCTTTCGAAGAACCAGCTTTTTGTTCCTTCCATTTTCTTCATGTGTGTTTGTAGGGATCTAAATTCCCCTCTTACTACAGCTTTCAAGGCATCCCAGAGATTTTGATAAGATGTTTCTTCATTTTCATTTGTTTCCAGGCATACTTTGATCTCTGTTTCGATTTCATCATTGACCCAGGAGTTGTTTATCATCATGCTGTTTAGTGTCCATGTCTTTGTGGGTTTTGGGAGGACTTTGTTGGTGTCAATGCTTATTTTTATTCCACTGTGGTCCGAGAAGGTGCATGGTAGAATTTCAGTCCTTTTAAATTTGCTTATGCTTGATTTATGGCCAATTATGTGGTCGATCTTACAATATGTTCCGTGCGGTGATGAGTAGAATGTGTATTCCGTGATCTTTGGATGGAGTGTTCTGTAGGTATCAATTAAGTCCATTTGGTCCAAAGTCACATTGAGGTTCTGGATCTCCTTGCTCATTTTTTGTCCTGATGATCTGTCTAGGGTTGTGAGTAGGGTACTAAAGTTCCCAATTATGATGGTGTTAGAGTCAATATCTTTCTTTAGTTTTCCTAGAAGTTGCTTTATGAAAGTTGGCGCACCTATGTTGGGTGCATATATGTTTAGGATAGATATTTCTTGTTGATGGATTGAGCCTTTTATCATTATGTAGTGGCGTTCTGTATCTTTTTTGATTTTTAATAGCTTGAAGGGTATTTTCTTTGAAATTAAGATCGCTACTCCTCCTTCCTTTTGTATTCCGTTCACCTGAAAGTTTGTTTTCCATCCTCTTACTTTGAGTCTGTGGGTGTCCTTTCTAGTGAGGTGAGTCTCTTGCAGGCAATAGATTTTTGCCTGAAGATATTTTATCCATTTTGCCATTCTATGTCTTTTCAGTGGTGCATTTAGTCCATTCACATTTAGACTAATAATTGAAATGCCTAATATTTATTCCATTCATATTGAATGAATAATTGAAATGTCATGTCTACTGCATTTGGCAGAGCACTGTACACAAATGCTTGAAGCCTAACAATTGCTCAGTAGTCAAGGTCCCGCCCAATGTGACACCAAAATTCTGAGGCTGATTTCATAAATGACAATTTGACATGCTTGTTTCCGTGACTTTACTTACCTCTTTTATTGTAAATATTAGCCTTTTAGTCAATGTACAGATTCAATGAAATAACCCTTAATTTAACATCATTCTTCTCAGACATGGAAATTGCAATAAAGTATTCATAAGAAAACATAAAAAATCATGAAGAGACAAAAGAATCTTATCAATATAAATGAAGCAGGAGCTATCTCAGTTCCAGACTGCAAAGCTTACTATATGTTTACAGTAATCAACACAGCCTGGTATTTGTACAAGAATAGGTCCGTAGGCCAATGGATCAGGACAGACAATGAAATCCTCAAATTCTCAAACAACTCATCTTTAAAAAATCATCCAAAACCCAATGGTTAATGGAGAACACATTCAGTAAATGCTGCTGGGAAAAGGCTGACAACATGCACAAGATTGAAACAGGACCCCTATCTGTCACCATACACATTAACAATAAATGGATCAAAGGCATAAACCTAAAACACCAAATTATAGCAATCTTAGAAAAAGCAGGAGACACTATTAGGGAAACTGGAACTGGAAACTAATTCCTCTTAAGTGCGCTCAATACCCATGCCTTAAGAAGTAAGTTAGACAAGTGGGATCTCATCAAATTAATATGCTTCTGCAAAACAAAAGAAACCATCAGAAGACTAGGCATACAGGGAACAGAATGGTAAAACGATTCTCCACCTATATATCTGTAAAAAGGCATAACATCTAGGATTCACGAGAAACTCAACACTGAGAAAAATCAGACAAACATTCCCATTGAAAAGTGTGCAAAATACATGATTGGACACTTTTCATAAGATGAGATGCAGGCAGGAAGGAGACACATGAAAATTGCTAAGCCTCACTCATCATCAAAGAAATGCAAATGAAACCACTTTGAAATGCCACATACCCCCTGTAAGACTGGCCATCATTAATAAAACAAAAAATAACAGATGCAGGTAAGGATTTGGGAAGAAATAAATGCTTCTACACTGCATGTGGACTGAAAAGCAAAGCAACATTTGGAAAAGAGTGTGGTGGTTTGGAAAGGGACAAGATATTGACCTACGATGTTACTAGGTAATTCCCCTGTCGAGAATATACCTGGAGGAACTCAAATCATTTTACCAAAAAGATAACTGCACCAGTATGTTTCTTGCAGCCCTAATCAGAATTGCAATGAAATATAGTACCAACCATGTTGCCCAGCAAAGCTGGAATGGATAACCTAAATGTGGTAAATGCACAGTGGAATATTATGCAACCATAAAAAATGACAGATATAGGGATTTTTCAGAACGTTTGTTGGATATGAGGGAGGTCATTTTCAGTGATTTATCACGGAAACAAACATCAGAGTTCCATATGTTCTCACTCATGAACTGAGCTTGATCACTTATAGTGCTGTAAGAAAGTGATTGTCAGTCATGGAAATCTGTTTAGTGAGATTGGAAGCAGAGGGACTACTAAGGAAGTGAGCAGCATACCTCATCAACCAGGGATACTACATGATCAATGGTTGTATATCTAACTCTGAATTGTATCCCACATTTTTCAAAAAATTAAAATAAATAATTAAATAAATAAATAAATGAAAGTTGTAAAACATGTAACTGACTTTATTTGTTTATACTATTTTTTATTTTTATTTTTCATTATGAAAATAGTTACAATTCAGGGTTGGACCTAGAAATGTTCACTATGCAGGGATTGATTTTTGAAGAAGTGTATAATACTCCAAAGGTAACTCCCTTTCCTGTTAATACGTTAGAATACATGGTACAATCCTGCCTTCAAAATTGACAACTACATTTTTTCTCACAAAAATTCTGAATGTTTTATTCTGCCTAAATTGCAACTTGCTGAGATTCCCAATCTATGTCATTCTTAGATAACTAAACCTTGAGGTTCAGTGTACCTAAGTGCTATTGAGAAGGCAGAATGCATAATAAATCTTAAAAGTTTTCGAAAATAAAACAGTATCCTAATTCAATACAGCTTTTTGCATTCTGAAAATTTGTGTACATTTTCTTGGTTCACTCCTTATTTTCTGCTTGTTAATTTTGATTAAATGTTTCAGATGTGCAATCCTTAGAGAAAAATTTTTCTTATATATTTGAAGGAAATATAAAATCACATTCCCTTTATATTTCAACCCAATTTATATTGTTAAAAGGGTATTTCCATTTAATCCCCCTGTATTTTCTCTACCTAAGACATAATGCTATACTCTGCAAAAAATTATATGATTAATCTGACACTTTTAATCGCCAAGCATTTAAAATCAGGCACACAGAAAAAAACAGAATATGGGGCCCAACATACGTAAACCAAAATAACATGGAGATTTACAAAGTTGTAAGTATTTGGGCTCCTCATTAGTATAAAAATTTAGATAACTGAAAATTATAAAAAATTGACGGTGATCTCAGCTAAAGCAATGTTCAAATCCTGTTAAGAAAACGGCTCAAAGGCTCTTTCATAGTACTGAAAACATCCAAAAGTTTCTAAACTAAAGAAAGGCTAAAATAGTATGTGGTTGTGCTATAACCAAGCTCCAACCGGATTCGGTTACCATAATAATAAAAGAGTACCCTCGTGGGCAACCCCCTTGTGTCCCCATTCAGTTTGGGTGTCTCTCTGTCCTCTCAATAAATACTGCATTACAAAAATAAAGGACTCCCACGTTTAGTGGATTGTTGAATGGTCACTTATCCCTGGAGAAGATTTTGGATTGGTGTGACCACATGGTTTTCTTCACTTCTTGGGAATGAAATCCACCATGTCTAAGGCATTTATCAGAGCACTGTACACAAGCCTTTGAAGCCTAAGGATTGCTCAGTAGTCAAGTCCCCTCCAATTATTATGTCAAAGTTCTGAGGCTGATGTCATAAATGACAATTTGACATTCGTTTTTCCCTGGCTTTGTTTACCTCTTTAATGTAAAAAGAAGCCTTTTAGGCAATCTACAGATTCAATGAAATGACCCATTAAGTTAACATCATTCTTCTCAAACTTGGAAATTACAATAAAGAATTCATATGAACTGGACTTGGTGGCTCAGCCTGTAATCCCGCACCTTTGGGAGTCTGAGGTGAGTGGATTGCCTGAGCCCACAGGTTTGTGATCCGCCTGGGCAGTGAGCACTAATCTCTACAATAAATCAAAAATTGGCCGGGCGTGGTAGCGCATGCCTGTAAATCAGGCTAATTGGAAGGCTGAGGTGGAATGACAGTCGTAGCCCAGCAGGTCAAGGCTGCAGTAGCCAGGAGCGGCCACTGCACTCCTCTCTAGGGGACAGAGTGAGAATCCAACTCAAAAAAAGAGAAAGAATTCATTTTTAAACATAAAAAATCAAGAATATCCAAAAGAATCTTATCAAAAAATAAAAAAACAAAGCAGGAGTTAACACTGTTCCAGACTTCAAACTTTACAATATTTTTGCAATAATCAACGAAGCCTTGTATTGGTACAAAAATAGGTTCATTGGCCAATGAAACAGGACAGAGATTGAAATCCTCAAATTCTCAACCAACTCATCTTTGAAAAAACCTCCAAGAGCCACTTGGTAATGGAGAGCATATATAGTAAATGGTGCTGTGAAAGGTGGACAACATGAACATAGCTTAAACAGGACCCCTAAATATCAACATACACATTAACTCTAAATATATCAAAACACCTAAACGTAAAACACCAAATTATAATAATCTTAGAAAACGCAGGCGACTCCATTAGGGAAACTGGAACCAAAAACTAATTCATCTTCGGAGCCCTAAATAACCATGCCTTAAGAAGTAAGTTAGACAAGTGGGATCCCATCAAATTAGTAAACTTCTGCAAAACAAAGAAACCATCAGAAGAGCAGGGATACAGCCAACAGAATGGGAAAAACGATGCTCCACCTCTATATATGTAAAAAGCCATAACATCTAGGATCTACAAAAAACTCAAACACTCAGAAAAATCAGACAAACATCCCCTTTGAAAAGTGTGCAAAATATGTGATCGGACACTTTTCATAAGAAGAGATATGGGCAGCAGGTAGACACATGAAAATTACTCAGCCTCACTCATCATCGAAGAAATGCAAATGAAACCAATTTGAAATACAACATAACCCTGTAAGATTGACCATCATTAATATAACAAACAATAACAGATGCAGGTCAGGATTTTTGAAGAAATAAATGCTTCTACACTGAATATGGACTGAAAAATAGAGCAACATCTTTGGAAAACAGTGTGGTGCTTTGTAAAGGGACAAGATATTGACCTAACATGTGACTCAGATATTGACCTAACAATTGCCCCCTGTAGAGAATATACCTGCAGGAACTCAAATAATTTTATCAAAAAGATACCTGCATCAGTATGTTTTTTGAGCTCTAATCACAATTGCAAAAAAAAAAAAAAACCATGGTATCCACCATGTTGCTCATCAAAGCTGGAATGGATAAAATGAATGTGGTATATACACAGTGGAATATTATTCAGCCAAAAAAGGACAGATATAAGGATTTTGCAGAATGTTTGATGGATATGAGGTAGGTCATTTTCAGTGATTTCTCATAGAATCAAAGAAGAGAGTTCCATATGTTCTCACTTATTAGCTGAACTTGATCACTTATAGTGCTGTAAGAAAGTGATTGGCAGTAGTGAAAAACTGTTTAGGGCGAGGGGTGAGATTGGCAGTGGAGGGATACTGCAAAAGAAGGGAGGCACATACCTCATCAACCAAAGACACTGCATACTCAATGTTTGTATATCTAACTCTGAACTGTACCTCACATTTTAAAAAAATTAAAATAAATAATTAACTAAATAAATAAATGAAAGCTCTAAAACATGCATCTAACTTTATTTATTCTACTTTTTTTTGTTTTTTACTTTAAAAATTGATACAATTCGGGGGTGGCATAAAAATGTTCATTATGCAGGGATTGATTTTCTAAGAATAGTATAATATTCCAATGATAAACCCTATTCCTTTTAATACGTTGGAATACATGGCATAATTCTGCCTTCAAAATTGACAACTACAGTGTTTCTCACATAAATTCTGAATGTTTTATTCTGACCAAATTGAAACTTGTTAAGATTACAGATCAATATCATTCTTAGAAAACTGAACCTTGATATTCATTGTACCTAAGAGCTATTCAGAAGTTAGAATGCAAAATAAATCTTAAAAACTTTAGAAAATAAAACAGTATCATAATTTAATACAACTTTTTCCATTCTTAAAATTGGTGGACATTTTATTGGGGCACTCTGTATTTTCTGCTTGCTAAAATTGATTAAAGGTTACTGATGCGCAATCCTTATACAAAAGTTTTCCTTATATATTTGAAGGAAATATAAAATCACATTCCCTTTATATTTTAACTCAATTTATATTTTAAAATAGTATTTCCATTGAATCTCCTAGTATTTTCTCTACCTAAGACATAATACTGTACTCTGCAACAAAGGATCCGATTAATCTGATACTTTTGAACACCAAGCATTTAAAATTGAGGCACAGAGGAAAAGAGAATTTGGGGCACAATATATATAAACCAAAATAACATGAAGATTTACCAAATAGTAAGCATTTGGGCACTTCTTTAGTATAAAAATTAGATAATTGAAAATTCTGAAATTGATTATGTTCTTAGCAAAAGCAATGTTGAAATTCTGTAGGAAAATCTGCTCAAAGTCTGTTACACAATACTAAAAACATCCAAAAGCTTCTAAGCTAAAGAAGGTGTTAAAATATTATTTGGTTTTTCTATAACCAAGCTCCAACAGGACTCCATGAACATAATAATAAAAGACTAATCTAGGGCGACCCCCTCGAATCCCCTCCCAGTTTGAGAGTTTCTCAGTACTCTCAATAAAGACTGCTTTTTAAAAAAAGACTACCTCGTTTAGAGGATACTTGAATAGTCACTTAACCCTGGAGAAATTTTTGGGTAGGTGTGAACACATGGTTCTCTGCACTTCTTGGGATTGAAATCCAGCATGTCTACCGCATTTGGGAGAACACTGTACACAAGTGCTTGAAGCCTAAGGATTTCTCAGTAGTCAAGGGACCCCCCCATTATAATGTCAAAGTTCTGAGGCTGCTGTCATAAATGACAATTAGACATGCTTGTCTCCTTGCCTTTTCTTACCTCTATTAATGTAAAAATTAGTCTTTTAGTCCATCTACAGATTCAATGAAATAACCATTAAGTTAACATCCTTCTTCTCAGACCAGGAAATTACAATAAAGAATTCATATGAAACCATAAACAATCATGAATAACCAAAGAATCTTATCAAAAGAAGCAAAGCAGGAGCTATCGCAGTTCCAGACTTCAAATTTTACTATATGTTTACAGTAATAAACACAGCCTGGTGTTGGTACAAGGATAGGTCCATAGGCCAATGAATCAGGACAGAGAATGAAATCCTTAAATTCTCAACCCACTCATCTTTGAAAAAACCTCCAAGACCCACTGGGTAATTTAGAATATATTCAGTAAATGGTGCTGGGAAAAGACTGACAACATGCACAAGACTGAAACAGGACCCATATCTATCACCATACACATTGACTCTAAATGCATCAAAGACCTAAACGTAAAAGTCCAGATTACAATAGTCTTAGAAAACTCAGGAGACACTATTAGGGAAACTGGAACTGGCAACTAATTACTATTGAGAGACCTAAATACCCATGCCTTAAGAAATAAGTTAGACAAGTGGGATCTCATCAAATTAATATACGTCTGCTAAACAAATGAAACCATCAGAAGAGCAGGAATACAGCCAACAGAATGGGAAAAACGATTTTCCACATATCTGTAAATAGGTATAACATTTAGGATCTACAAGAAACTCAAACACTCAGAAAAATCACACAAACATTCCCCTTGAAAAGTGTGCAAAATACTTGATAGGACACTTTTCATAAGAGGTACAAGCAGCCAGCAGACACATGAAAATTGCTCATCACCATTCATCCTAAACGAAATGCAAATGAAACCACTATGAAATACCACATACCGCCTGTAAGACTGGACATCATTAATAAAAACCACAATAACAGATGCAGGTCAGGATTTGGGAAGAAATAAATGCTTCTACACTGCATGTGGACTGAAAAGTAGAGCAACATCTTTGGAAAACAGTGTGGTGGTTTTTAAAGGGACAAGATCTTGACCTACCATGTGATTCAGTAATTCCCCTGTAGAGAATATACCTGGAGGAAATCAAATTATTTTACCAAAAATATACCTGCACCAGTATGTTTTTTGCAGCTCTAATCACAATTGCAAAAAGACATGGTACCAACCATGTTGCCCATCAAAGCTGGAATGGAAAAATAAATGTGGTATGTACACAGTGGAATATAATGCAGCCATAAAAAATGACAGATAGAAGGATTTTGCCGAATGTTTGATGGATATGAGGTAGGTCATTTTCAGTGATTTATCACAGTAAAAAAGAACAGAGTTCCATATGTTCTCACCCTTGAGCTGAACTTGATCACTTATAGTGCTGTAAGAAAGTGATTGGCAGTAGTGGAAGACTGTTTAGGGGGAGGTGTGAGATTGGCAGTGGAGGGATACTGCAAAGGAAGGGAGGGGCATACCTCATCAACAAGGGACCCTGCCTAATCAATGTTTGTATATCTAACACTGAATTGTACTACACATTTTTTAAAATATTAAAATAGACGGCCTGGTGGCTCAGCTTGTAATCCCCGCCTTTGGGAAGCTGAGGTGTGTCGATTGCCTGAGCCCTGGGTTTGAGACCCGCCTGGGCAGCGACACTTTATCTCTACAATCAATCAAATAAAAATCAGACGGGCTTTGTAGCGCATGCCTGCAATTTCGGCTACTTGGAAAGCTGAGGCTGAATGATCACCAGATCCCAGCAGGCGAGGTTATAGGGACCGAGAGCGGCCACTGGACTCCAGTCTGGGCGAATGAGTATGACTACAAATCAAAAAAAAAATTATAATAAATATTTTAATAAATAAGTAAATGAAAGCTGCAAATCATTCAACTGATTTTATGTTTATTATATTTTTCATTTTCTTTTTACTTTATTTATGGTTGCAATTCACGATTGGGCCTAGAAATGTTCATTATGCAGGGATTGATTTTTTTAATAATTGGATAATACTCCAATGATAACTCCTTTTCTTTTTAATACGTTGGATTACATGGTATAATTCTGCCTCCAAAATTGATAACTACAGTGTATCTCACATAAATTCTGAATGTTTTATTCTGCATAAAGTGTATCTTGTTGAGATTCCAGATCTATATCAATCTTAGAAAACTGAACCTTGAGATTCAGTGTACCTCAGAAGGCAGAATGCATAATAAACCTTAAAAGTTTTAGAAAATAAAACAGTATCATAATTTCATATCGGTTTTTCCATTCCTAAAATTTTTGAACATTTTCTTGGTATGCTCTGTATTTTCTGCTTGTTAATTTTGAATAAATGTTACAGATATGCAGTCCTTAGGGAAAAGTTTCCCTCATATATTTGAAGAAAATATAAAATCACATTCCTTTTATATTTTAACCCAATTTGTATTTTTAAAAGATTATTTACTTTGAATCCCCTAGTATTTTCTCTACCTAAGACATAATGCTGTACTCTGCAATAAAGTATCCAATTATTCTGATACTTTTAATAACCAAGCATTTACAATGAGGCACACAGAAAAAAGAGAATTTGGGGCCCAATTTATGTAATCCAAAATAACATGGACATGTACAAAATAGTAAGTATTTGGGCTCTGCATTAGTATAAAAATTTAGATAATTAAAAATTCTGAAAAGGTGATTATGATCTTAGCAATAGCAATGTTCTAATCCTGTAGGAAAAACTGCTCAAAGGCTGTTACACAATACTAAAAGCATCCAAAAGTTTCTAAATTAAAGAAAGTACTAAAATATTATTTGGTTGTGCTATAACCAAGCTCCAGCAGGACTCTGTGACCATAATAATAAAAGATTACCTCTTGGGCAACCCCCACATGTCCCCTACTAGTTTGGGAGTTTCTCTGTCCTCTCAATAATGACTGTTTTAAAAAAAAAGACTACCTCTTTAGAGGATTCTACAATGGTCACTTATCCGTGGAGAAATTTTTGGATAGGTGTGAACACATGGTTTTCTTCAATTCTTGGGAATGAAATCCACCATGTCTACCGCATTTGACAGAGCACTGTACAAAAGTGCATGAAGCCTAAGGATTGCTCGGTAGTCAAGGTCCCTCCCATTATGATGTCAAAGTTCTGAGGCTGATGTCATAAATGACAATTTCACATGCTTGTTTCTCTGACTTTTAATGTAAAAATTAGACTTTTGTCAATCAACAGCTTCAATGAAATAACCATTATGTTAACATCATTCTTTCCAGACCTGGAAATTACATTAAAGAATTCATATGAAGAAATAAAAAATCATGAATAGCCAAAATAATCTACTCAAAAGAAACAAAGCACAAGTTATCGCAGTTCCAGACTTCAAACTTTACTATAAGTTTACACTAATCAACACAGTCTGGTATCAGTACAAGGATAGGTCCATAGGCCAATGGATCAGGACAGAGAATGAAATCCTCAAATTCCCAACCCTTTCATCTTTGAAAAAACCTCCAAGACCACTAGGTAGTGGAGATCATATTAAGTAAATGGTGCTGGGAAAAGGCTGAGAAAATGCACAAGATTGAAACAGGACCCTATCTATCACCATACACATTAACTCTAAATGGTTCAAAGAATTAAACGTAAAACACCAGAGTATAATAATCTTAGAAAACTCAGGAGACATTTTTAAGGAAACTGAATCCGGAAACTAATTCCCCTTCAGAACTCTAAAAACCAGTGCCTTAAGAAGTAAGTTAGACAACTGGGATCTCTCAAATTAATATACTGCTGCAAAACAAAAGAAACCATCAGAAGAGCAGGGATACTGCCAGCAGAATGGGAAAAACGATTCTCCACCTATATATCTGAAAAAAGGCATAACATCTAGGATCTACAAGAAACTCAAACACTCAGAAAAATCAGACAAACATTCCCTTTGAAAAGTGTGCAAAATACATGATTGGACACTTCTCATAAGAAGAGATATGGGCAGCCAGCAGACACATGAAAATTGCTCAACCTCTCTCATCCTCAAATAAACGCAAATTAAACCACTTTGAAATACCACATACCCTCAGTAGCACTGGCCATCATTAATGAAACAAACAATAGCAGAGGCAGGTCAGGAATTGGGAAGAAATAAATGCTTCTACACTACATGTGGACTGAAAAGTAGAGCAACATCTTTGGAAAACAGTGTTGTGGTTTGTAAAGGGACAAGATATTGACCTACAAAGTGACTCAATAATTCCCCTGTTGAGAATATACCTGGAGGAACTCAAATCATTTTACCAAAAAGATACCTGCACCAGTATGGTTTGTGCAGCTCTAAACAAAATTGCAAAAATACTTGATACCAACCATGTTGCCCATCAAAGCTGGAATGGTTAAAATAAATGTGGTTTATACACTGTGGAATACTATGCAGACATTAAAAAGGACAGATGGAAGGATTTTGCAGAGCGTTTTATGGATATGCTGTAGGTCATTTTCAGTGACTGATCACAGAAACAAAGAACAGAGTTACATATGTTCTCACTCATGACCTGAACTTGATCACTTATAGTGCTGTAAGAAAGTGATTGGCAGTAGTGGAAAACTGTTTAGGGGGAGGGGTGAGGGATACTGCAAGGAAAGGGAGGGGCATGCCTCATTATCCAGGGACCCTACAAAATCAATATTTGTATATCTAACTCTGAATTCTTCCCCGGATTTTTAAAAAAATTAAAATAGCCGAGCTTGGTGGCTCAGTCTTCAATCCTGTAACTTTTGGAGGCTGAATTGAGTGGATTGCCTGAGCCCGCCCGTTCGAGATCCGCCTGGCAGCGACACCTTATCTCTACAATAACGCAAAAAAATTCAGCCGGACTTGATATCACATGTGTGCAATTTTGGCTACTGGGAAGACTGAGGCTGAAGGATCACCGGATCCCAGCAGGCAAGGCTTCGGTGGTCGGGAGCAGCCACTGCACTCCAGTCTGGGTGACTGAGTGAGACTCCAACTCAATAAAAAAAAAAATTATAATAAATAATTAAATAAATAAATGAATGAAAGTTGTAAAACATGCAACTGACTTTATTTCTTTATTATATTTTTTAATGTTTTTTTACTTTAAAAATGGTTAAAATTCACGGTTGGGCCTAGATATGCTCATTATGTAGGGATTGATTTTTTTAAGAAGTGTACAACACTCCAAAGATAACTCCTTTTCCTTTTAATATGCTGGAATACATGGTATAATTCCGCCTTAAAAAATGACAACTAAGCCGGGCTCGGTGGCTCAGTCTGTAATCCCGCGCCTTTGGGAGGCTGAGGTGAGTGGATTGCCTGAGTCCGCGGGTTCGAGACCCGCCTGGGCAGTGAGACCTCATCTCTACATTAAATCCAAAAAAAAAAAAAAATCAGCCAGGCGTGGTAGCACAAGCCTGTAATTCTGGCTACTTGGAAGGCTGAGGTGGAAGGATCGCCGGAGCCCAGCAGGTCAAGGCTGCGGTGGCCGGGAGCGGCCACTGCACTCCAGTCTGGGCAACAGAGTGAGACTCCAACTCAAAAAAAAAAAAATGACAACTACAGTGTTTCGCACAAAAATTCTGAATGTTTTATTCTACCTAAATTAAAACTTGCTGATATTACAGATCTATATCATTCTTAGATTACTGAGCTTTGAGATTCACTGTACTTAAGTGCTATTCAGAAGACAGAATGCATAACAAATCTTAAACATTTTAGAAAATGAAGCAGTATCAAAATTTTAATACAGCTTTTTCCATTCTTAAATTTTGTGTACATTATCATGGTGCACTCTGTATTTTCTGCTTGATAAGTTTGTTTAAAATGTGACAGATGTGCGATCCTTAGAGACAGGTTTCCTTTTATATTTGAAGAAATATAAAATCACATTCCTTTATATTTGAAAACCAATTTATTTTTTAAAAGGGTTTTTCCCTTTGAATCCCCTAGTATTTTCTCTACTTAAGACATAATGCTGTACTCTGCAACAATGTATCTGTTTAAATCTGATACTTTAAATCCCAAGTTTTTTAAAAATCAGGCACACAGATAAAAGAGAATTTGGGACCAATATAATAAACCAAAATAACATGGATTTTTAAATGTATTAAGTATTTGGGCTCCACAATAGTATAAAAATTTAGATAACTGAAAATTCTGGAAAACTGGCAATGATCTCAGCTAAAGCGATGTTCAAACCCTGCCAAAAAAAGGGCTCAAAGGCTGTGACATAATACTGAAAACATCCAAAAGTTTTAAACAAATGAAAGTGTAAAATAGTGTGTGCTTGTGCTATAAACAAGCTCCAATAGGATTCGGTGACCATAAAAATAAAAGACTACATCGGGGCAACCCCATCGGGTCCCATCCCGGGGTGGAGGTTTCTCTGTCCTCTCAATAAACAATGTTTTACTAACAACAAAAAAAAAATGACTACCTCGTTTAGTGGATTCTTCAATGGTCACTTATCCCTGGAGAAGTTTTTGGATAGATGTGAACACAAGGTTTCCTTCACTTCTTGGGAATGAATTCCACCATGTATACCGCATTTGGCAGAGCACTGTACACAAACCCTTGAAGCCTAAGGATTGCTCAGGAGTCAAAGTCCCCCTCATTATGATGTCAAAGTTCTGAGGCTGATGTCATAAATGACAGTTTGAAATGCTCGTTACCCTGACTTTGCTTACCTCTTTAATGTAAAAATTACCCTTTAGGCAATCTACAGATTCAATGAAATAACCATTAAGTGAACATCATTCTTCTCAGACCTGGAAATTACAATAAGGTATTTATATGAGCTGGGCTCGGTGGATCAGCCTGTAATCCGCAACTTTGGGGGACTGAGGTGAGGAGATTGCCTGAGTCTGCGGGTTCAAGACCCACCTGGGCAGCGAGACCTCATCTCTACAATAAATCCAAAAATCAGCCGGGAGTGGTAGTGCATGCTTGCCATTCAGGCTACTTGAAAGGCTGAAGCAGAAGGATCGCTGCAGCCCAGCAAGTGGATGCTGTGGTGGCTGGGAGCAGCCACTGCACTCCATTCTGTGCGACAGAGTGGGAATCCAACTAAAAAAAAAAAAAAATTCATATGATCCAAAAACAATCAGCAATAACCAAAAGAATATTATCAAAAAAACAAAGCAGGAGGTATCACTGTCCCAGACTTCAAACTTTACTATATGTTTACAGTAATCAACACAGTCTGGTATTGGTACAAGAATATGTCCCTAGACCAATGGATCAGGACAGAGAATGAAATCCTCAAATTTTCATCCAACTCATCTTTGGAAAAACCTGGAAGACCCAATGGGTAATGGAGAACATATTCATTAATGGTGCTGGGAAAAGAATGACCACATGCACAAGGTTAAAACCGGACCCCTAACTATCACCATATATATTAATTCTAAATGGATCAAAGACCTAAACATAAAACAACACATTATAATAATCTTGGAAAACTCAGGAGTCACCGTTACGGAAACTGGAACAGGAAACTAATTGTTCTCAGAACCCTAAATACCCATGCCATAAGAAGTAAGTTAGACAAGTGGGATGTCATCAAGTTAATATACTTCGGCAAAACAAAAGAAACCATCAGAAGAATAGGGATACAGCCAACAGAGTGGGAAAAATGATTCTCCAAATATATATCTGTAAAAAAGCATAACATCCAGGATCTACAAGAAACTCAAACACTCAGAAAAATCAGACAAACATTCTCTTTGAAAAGTGTACAAAATACGTGATTGGACACTTTTCATAAGAAGACATGGGGACAGCCAGCAAAAACATGAAAAGTGCTCAGCCTCACTCATCATCAAAGAAATGCAAATGAGACTATTTTCAAATACCACATACCCCCTGTAAGACTGGCCATCACTAATAAAACAAACAGTAACAGAGGCTGGTAAGGATTTGGGGAAAAAATAAATTCTTCTACAAGGCATGTGAACTGAAAAGTAGAGCAACATCTTTGTAAAAGAGTGTAGTGGTTTCTAAAGGGACAAGAGATTGACCAACCATGTGACTCAGTAAATTCCCCCGTAGAGATTATACCCGGATGAACTCAAATCATTTTACCAAAAAAATACCTGTACAATATTTTTTTTCAACTCTAATCACAATTGCAAACAACATGGTACCAACCATGTTGCCCTTCAAAGCTGAAATGGATAAAACAAATTTGGTTTATACACAGTGGAATATTATGTGGTCATAAAAATTGACAGATATAAGGATTTTGCAGAACGTTTATGGGTATGAGGTAGGTAGTTTTCAGTGATTTATTACAGAAACAAACAAGAGAGTTCCATATGTTCTCACTCATGAGCTGAACTTGATCACTGATAGTGCTGTAGGAAAGTGTTTGGGAGTCGTGAAAAATCTTTAGGGAAGGGGGGAGTTTGGCTGTGGAGGGATACTGCTAAAGGGAAACGAGAGGCATACCTCATCAACCAGGGACACTGCATAATCAATGTTTATATATCTAATTCTGAACTGGACCCCACGTTCTTTTAAAAATTAAAATCAATAGGACTTCCTGGAAGACAATGAGGGCTGGCAGGGTCTGTGAAACCTCTGTGAAAGAGAAAACCCATAAAGACCTAGCTCTCTCCCAGGGGCTGCAGACCCAATCTTCCGTAGCCTGCTCTTCACAGGGAGCTCATCTGCTACTGTCACTCGCCATCACTATTTGGATATCGTGACAAACCAGGTGGCTCCTTCAGTTGCTGGGCAGCACTGGGCGACTCCTGCAGTTGCCGGGCGGTACCCGGGGGGCTCCTGCAAACGCCACGGCAGGACTGAGAGGCCACTGCAGTCATTCCCAGCTCAAACCTGAAGCCACCCACAACTTCAGACTGTGAAGCCCGCAAGAAGGATCTTCTGAGCTCCCCGCTGCCATGCCACGCCCTTAGCTTAGAGAGAGACCTGGGGAACTTCCCCAGTGAAGTTGCCGTGGCAAGTTGTGATCCGTAGCAGACTCGCTTCCCCCTGGACTGTAGCATGTGATATCACCACCTGCTGGGGAACCAAGGGAGTAAACCTACAACCCCACTGCATGGTCAGAATCTAAGGCAGTGGGAAGTGGGTTTCAGAATAGCCATACAGCTGTTTGTGAGCACCCGGATCTGCAGAGAGATTGTGAATCACAGCTCCCCCCTTTAAATTTAAAACCCAAACTACAAAAGGTCTGCCCCAACCCAGAGTCCAACTCCAGAACGAACAAAGCAAAAAGGGAAAAATATTAGAAGAATAGGAGATTGAACAAACAGAAGTAAAAAAAACCCCTCTACCTCTGTATAACATAATTAAAGAAGATGGGGAAGTGGAAGGAAGTGAAAAGGAGGGAGGGAAAATGCACAAAAATGAAGAAAACCCCAAAAAAAGAACACAGGGCTCACACAGATCCCTGGGAGGTCAGACATGAGGAAACAGACTTGGAACACAAACAATGAAAAGACCCTAGAATGACTGGTCATGAGCAACAAAATCAGGCATCAAGGCATTAATAGAGAGAATTAAACAAATTGAGGAGAGACAAGGGGAAAAAAAAGGATCTGATGACAGAAATAACAGCAGTAAAGCATACTGTGATGGAAATAAATAATAGACCAAATTTGCATGGAAAGCAGAATTAGCCAAGCAGAAGAAAGAATCTCAGAACTTGAAGACCAAAATACAGAATTAAACCAAAATTTTCAAAAACATAGAAAAGAAGCTCAAAAAGTCAGAAGAAAAACTTCAGGAGATGAATGATTACTTCATGAGACCCAATCTAAGAGTAATTGGCCTTCCTGAGGCAGCAAGAGAGTCAGAGGTCACATTGGAACAAACATTCCATGAAATCATCCAAGAAAACTTCCCTCATCTCATCAATGATGCAAAAATTTAAGCACAAGAAATTCAGAGAAACACTGCAAACAACAAAAGAGAAGACCAACTCCAGACACATAATAATTCACCTAAACAAAATAACTATAAAAGAAGAAATCCTAAAAGGGAGTAAGAGAAAAAGGCCAGACTACCTACCAGGGGAAAACCAATTAGAATAGCAGCAGATTTATCCACAGAAACCCCTTTAGGCTAGAAGAGCCTAGAGCCCTAGCTTCAAATTCTTAAGATAAACAATTTCAACCAAGAATAACCTACCCAGCCAAACTAATCTTCATTAGTGAGGGAGAATGGAAATCTTTCCCAGATATACAAACCTGAAAACCTATGCTGCACCACACCACCTCTACAAGAAACACTTAAGAAAGTACTGAACACAGAAGAAAAGGAAAAAAGAGCAATATTCTTCACAAGAGTACAGGCAAAGATTTAAAACACAAATGAACCAACTCCAAAACTTAAAGAAAGACAACAAACAACAGGAACAACAACTCTGTAAGAACCTTATGACAGGGATCAACTCTTTCATTTCAATTATTAGCCTAAATATGAATGGACAAATGCACCACTGAAAAGACATAGAATTGTAAAATGGATAAAATATCATCAGGCCACAATTTATTGCCTTCAAGAGACTCACCTCACTACACAGGACACCCATAGACTCAAAGTAAGAGGATGGGAAAAAACATTCAGGTGAACGGAATACAAAAGAAAGGAGGAGTAGCAATCTTAATATCAGACAAAATAACCTTCAAGCTATTAAAAATCAAAAAAGATACAGAAGGCTACTACATAATGATAAAAGGATCAATCCATCAACAAGAAATATCTATCCTAAACATATATGCACCCATCATAGGTGCGCCAACTTTCATAAAGCAACTTCTAGGAAAACTAAAGGAAGATATTGATTCTAACACCATCATAACGGGGGACTTTATAACCCCTCTCACAACCCTAGACAGATCATCAGGACAAAAATCAGCAAGGAGTTCCGGAACCTCAATGCAACTTTGGACCAAATGGACTTAAGTGATACCTACAGAACACTCCATTCAAAGCCCAGAGAATACACATTCTACTCATCACCGCATGGAATATATTCTAAGATTGACCACATAATTGGCCATAAATTAAGCATAAGAAAATTTAAAAGGACATAAATTCTACCATGCACCTTCTCGGACCACAGTGGAATAAAAATAAACATTGACACCAACAGGGTCCCACCCAAACGCACAAAGACATAGACACTAAATAGCCTGATCCAAAAGAACTCCTGGGTCAATGATGAAATCAAAATAGAAATCAAAAGATACCTGGAAACAGATGAATATGAAGAAACTTCTTACCAAAAACTCTGGGACACCTTAAAAGCTGTAGTAAGAGGGAATTTACATCCCTACAAACACACATGAAGAAAATGGAAGGAGCACAAATTAACAGCCTAATAAGCCACCTAAGGAAGCTGGAAAAGGAAGACCACAAAAACCCTAACTTCAGCAGAAGAATCCAGATCACCAAAATAAAAGCCCAAATCCAGGACATAGAAGACAAAAAGATAACACACAAAAAAATCAATGAAACAAAAAGCTGGTTCTTCGAAAGGATAAAGAAGATTGATGGTCCCCTCGCTAGACTGACAAAGAAAAAAACAAGCAAAAACCCAAATAAGCAAAATCAGAAACACAAAAGATGAAGTCGCATCTAACCCTGAAGAAATGCAAAAGATCATTGGAGACTACTACATACACTTGTATGGAAACAAACTTGAAAACCTTAAGGAAATGAGGACTTTCTTACCTCACACAACCTACCTAGATGGAAAAAAGAAGAAATTGAGACCCTAAATAGACCAATAACAATCAAGGAACTCGACTACATAGTAAGAAAACTACCCACAAAAAAAACCCCTGGTCCAGATGGCTTTCCAACAGAATTCTACAAGACATTTAAGGAGGAGCTGATACCAATCCTACTGAAGGTATTCCAGGCAATTGAAAAAGATGGAACTCTCCCCAAATTATTTTTTGAAGCCAACATCACATTGATACCCAATCCACGTAAAGATCCAACAAAGAAAGAGAAGAACAGGTCAATATCTTTGATGAACATAGATGCTAAAATCCTCAACAAGATCCTAGCAAACAGGATTCAACAATACATCTAAAAAATCGTCCATCATGATCAAGTAGGCTTCATTCCTGGGATGCAAGTCTGGTTCAACATTCGTAAAACCATAAATGTAATTAAATACATCAACAGATGTCAAAACAAAAACCACATGATAATACCATTAGATGCAGAAAATGCTTTTGATAAGTCCAACACCCCTTCTAGACAAAAACCCTCGAACATCTATGCATACAGGGAACATAACTCAAAATAGTAAAAGTCATCTACAAGAAACCCACAGTCACCATACTCCTAAATGGACAAAAATTGGAACCATTTTCCCTGGAAACTGGAACAAGACAAGGATTCTCACTCTCAACCCTCCTTTTCAACATAGTATTGTAAGTCCTGGCTTGAGCAATAAGAGAAGAGAAGGCAATCAGTGGTATCCAAATAGGAAAAGAAGATGTCAATTATCTCCTTTGCAGATGATATGATTGTGTATCATAAAAACCCAAGAGAATCTGTCAAAAACCTCCTTACACTGATAAAAGCCTTTGGCCAAGTCTCAGGATACATAATAAATGTGCAATAGACAATTGCATTTCTTTACACCAATAATAAACAAACAGAAACCCAAATAAAATGCATAATTCCATTCACAATAGTAAAAAAAATGAAATACCTTGGCATCTTCCTAACCAGAGACGTGAAAGACTTTTACAATGTGAACTACAAAACACTGCTCAAAGAAATCAAAGATGACACAAACAAGTGGAAAAATATCCCATGCTCATGGATTGGAACAATTAAAATTGTGAAGATGTCCATCTTACCTAAGGAAATCTACAAATTCAATGAAATACTCATTAAACTACCAGCAACATTCTTCTTAAACCTAGAAAAAACAACCTAGGAATTCATATGGAAACACAAACGTCCAAGAATAGCCAGAGCAATCCTCAGAAAAAAAAAAAAAAAGCACGTGGTATCACATTACCAGTCTTAAAACTTTACTATAAAGCTACAATCATCAAAACAGCTTGGTATTGGTATAGGAACAGGCATATAGATCAATGGAATAGAATTGAGATTCCAGAATCAAAGCCTCAATTTCTCAACCAACTCATCTTTGACAAAGCCTCCACCAACTACCACTGGGGACAAGAGAACCTATTCAGTAAATGGTGCTGGGAAAACAGGCTGACCACAGGCAGAAGATTGAAACAGAATCCCTATCTATCGCCATGCACAAAGGTTAACTCCAAATGGATCGGAGACCTAAATGTAAAACCTCAAACAATAAAAACCTTAGAAAATGAAGGGCATACCCTCATGGAAATTGGAGCTGGCACCCAATTCCTGAACAAAACTCGAAACCCACAGGTCATAAGAGAGAAGATAGACAAGTGGGACCTTATTAAACTGACAAGCTTCTGCAAAGGCAAAGAAACCATCAAAAGAGAAGGGAGACAGCTTACAGACTGGGAAAAAGTATTTGCGAAAACCGGGTCTGACAAATGCTTGACATCACGGATCTACAAGGAACTCAAACGTGCTGAAAAGAAAAAAACAAAAAAACCCCATTATAAAATGGGCAAAAGATATGAACAGACACTTCACAAAGGAAGACATCCGAGCAGTCAACAGACACATGATGAAATGTTCAACCTCACTAATCATCAGGGATATGCAAATCAAAACCACCCTGAAGTACCATCTAACTTCAGTCAGAATGGCAACTATCAACAACTCAAAAAATAACAAATGCTGGAGAGGGTGTGGCGAAAAGGGAACAGTGCTACACTGTTGGTGGGAGTGTAAACTAGTGCAGTCTCTGTGGAAAGCAGTGTGGCAATTACTAAAAGCTCTAAATATCAAAATCCCATATGACCCCGTTATTCCCCTACTGGGAATAAAACCTGAAGAACTCAAATCACTCTATAAAAAAGATACCTGCACACGTATGTTTATCGCAGCATTGTTCACAATAGCAAGAACCTGGAAGCAACAATGCTTCCCATCAAAAGAGGACTGGATTAAAAAAATGTGGCACATATACACGATGGAAAACTACGCAGCCATAAAAAAGAACAAAATCATGAATTTTGCAGCAACCTGGATGGAACTAGAGTCTATAATACTGACCTCTCACAGAAACAAATATCCGAGTATCACATGTTCTCACCCATATAATGCACCTTGAACATCCAATGTAATACTCTAAGAAAATGATGGACAATAGTGGGAAAATATGGGGGGGAGAAGGAGATGGTATTAACGGTAGCAAACATCTGTCTGGGGACGAGGAAACACCTCTTATCAACAGGGTGCCTGAACAAAACAAATTTAAATACCTAAACTTTAACTGTACCCCACAATATCATAATAAATATATTGATTTAAAAAATTAAAATAAATAAATAAAAAATAAATAAATAAAAGCTGTAAACATGCAACTGACTTTATTTGTTTATTCTTTTTTTATATTTTTTTATTTTTAAA